>APFE030255834.1:111289-128779 GCA_000404065.3 Pinus taeda
AGGTAGGCCATCATCATCGATCTTTGATTTGCAATTAGGAACCTGCGTGTTAGCGTTGTGTGATTGTTGCTAGACCCCATTTGGGCTAGTGGGATCGCCTCTGTCTGCAGAGGGGATTTACCTGTTCAACACTCATGATTGCATTTGGAGTCAAATTTCCACATTTTTTGTTGTTTAGGTGGCAATTGAAGGCTTATGTGAAAAAATAATAATACTTTCATTTTTTTAAGTCTTGAAAAATGTTGTTTTCCACATCGACATTATGCCAAACATTGATGAAACATTGAGGACATGTTGAGACCTTGGGTTTCCAAGTTATATGGACTGAATGACATGTTTCATTTTTATTTTTTATTTTCTTTTTTTCTTTTTTCTTTTTTTTCTTTTTTTATGTTTCTTGGGGGATGTATGCAATATCAACATATGGCCTCATAATGATATGTAAAACATTGATTACCTCACTAGATTACTTAACCTAAAATCATTTTATGGTCCATTATTATATACACTAAAGGATCCATCTCTTGATTTTTCTCATATTTATTACACAAATTTCCATTATGTAAGGCCAAATGAGCCAAGCAAAGAATAAAAATGTTGCATTGTTATGTCATGTTACTTAGTCCTAAAAATTTTGTCAATAGATATTACAATGGAAGCACATCAATGCAAGATTATAAGAAGATTTGAATGACTGTATTAGTCCTAAAAATTCCGTCAATAGATATTACCATGGAAGCACACCAATGCAAGATTGTAAGAAGATTTGAGTGGCTATATATAAAGAGGATATGCACATTCAATACATCAATTAAATATTTCAAGTGCATTATCGATAATTCTAGAGGTTGACTAGAGTCTTAGTGACATCATATTTACATGCTTTCATAATATCGATTTTGATCTCAACCATCTTAAAATGATGTCATCTCTATTATAGATGTTAGTTAGTGTATAATAGTTGCATATATACATTTCTTCCTCATGGTTATATAAATAATAATATCTAATATAAGTCAAAATGTTAGAATTTGTGGTTTGTAGGTTTTGGTTTAGCTAGTTTAGACTTAATCTAGTGAATTAGGTGTTTAGGTGTTTAGTGGTTCTTAAAAGTGTTAAAATTGCTAGAGCTTTTTTATGTTAGTTAATTCAATCTCTAAATCCTTATGATCTATTAAATCATACTCATTAAAACCACAATTATATGTGTGATTTAACATGATATTAAATTAATTTATCATCTGAAAATAATATAATTCTTAAGTCCATATATTTATATATAATAAAGATAACTTATAACCAAAAATTAATTAACCTTATTTTATATGAAATTCTTGAAATTAATAATTAAATGATTTTAAATAACACATAAAGCGTAACATTAATAATTACTTTGAACTTATATACAATTTTCTAATTCCAAAAATAATCCTTATAATACTTTTACATTAAGTTATGATTAGTTTAAACTCATAAAATTTCTACCTCTGAAAAAAAAAATGAAAATATATGTAAAAAAACTTTGATTTGGATTGATATATGATTGATAGAACATATCAATTTCATTGTCGTCATATATCAATCCTAATATCATAGAGGGTAATAGATCTGTTTCACTGACTTGTTGCATATGGACAACTTGTTCCCATATGATGATAACCTTTCAAGTTGCAGGTTGCAAATTGCTTCGCCCGGTAATAGATCTGTTTGACATTGCTTGGAGTAAGGGCCACTCAATTAAAGGTGCCATCCTACGGGTTGTATTCACACTTCAAAATTATGATACAACTGGAAAATACCTCAAAATTATGATACAACTGGAAAATACATTGACAGAATGCTTATTTATCAACGTCCCTTCCTTTTTATTAAAGATAAAGAGTTTGTACTTATCAATGTCCCTTTTTAATAAAGATAATGTGGCTAGCAGAAATTTGTCTGCACCAAAAGTCGTAATCTTCAAAATATTGCCTTATCTTATATTTTTGAACATTTTAGTGTATATTTTATGTGACTCTTTTGTCGTATGCAAACTTGGTTGTTTTGAATTTTGACTTTGATTTGTGAAAGTAGTTTATTTTTTCTCAATATATATATTAAATTCGGTTTATAAAACTTTAGCAAATTATTAAATGAAATTTTGTGCACAGATTATTTTGTATATAATTATTTTAGATATTTTGTACATATTTTTATAATATTATAAGTCATTTTATAATTACATTGAGTTAAGATTTCACAAAAAGAAGTTTTAATAAATAATAAGTTAGTATAATAATTTAATTGATAATGAATAACTTTCTACATTAAAAAATATGTAGCTTATATGGGGATATTGTTGTGGTGTATGTTTGTAAATATTTAATATACTATATGTCAGGTTAAAAAAAAAAAAAAAAAAAAAAGTAATATAGAGTTTAATATGAGAGAGATGTTGTGTGTTCTCTAAATGAATGTAAATATTTCAATGTTAACTCAAATAATAATAAAAATTAAAAGTAATCAAAATAATAAAATTCAATTTGTAAGTTTGCTTAGGGTAGCTCAATTGGCAATGGTTGTGGAAATGAAGTCTCACCGAACCGGAAGCCTTGGGTTCAAATCTTGTGCTATTCCCAAATATGTAGTCTTACCGAACTTAAAATAAGCTATATTTCACATGAATATCATGGGTCATTTATTTTGTACGTTAATCTTTTTATTTAACATTTTTTATTTAGTTTTTATTTTTATGTAATTTGACTTAGTCAAAATGTTAAACATTAGATTACATCTCTACCATTTTGGGTTGAAGAGCGCCTCTTGGGACAATAACACATAAATAGTAGCTACCATTTTACCATATAAATTAAAGCAAGTGTTGCAATCCTATAGTATTGGTTTAGAAGGAGCTAATAGTTTGAGATGTGAAGTGGAAAATTTAATTGATTGTTGAGGTGTTAGTAAAGTCTACACATTTACAATTTTACTCCTAGAGAATGCCGAGAAAAACATAAATATTAACGATTTTATTTTTGGTTTAAAAAAATTCTATAAAAATATCTGGAAAGCATGCATGAATATTGGAACCATATCCATAAATTGTGGCTTAAAATGTGTGATGCAATTATCCATATGGCATTATAGTATGCAAAGTCTACAATAATACCTTTGTCCAATCAAATGTTTGAAAATTAGTTTTTTTAATACATATATATACACACACTAAAATTAAACTTCATAAGGTGCATTCGTCAATGCTAAACTAATAATGGTTAACGAGAAAATCAATTGCTAGAGTTATGCCTTAAGAGAGACTAATAATGATTTTAACCATATCTAAATTTAATCAATAAGCACAAAAAGCTTAATACTTATAAAAAACTTACAATATAACAGGATTTCTAACTATGGATATTCATCACACTTTACCATGGATATCATTAACTTGTAAATAGTTTTTGTTACAATACCATAGCTTATCAATACCACTTGCCCAAAAACCATAACTCATTTCACAATCAAATATTTTTAAAAATTTTATTTTAACTTAATTTAATAACATTTTTTAATTAAATCTAAAAGAAAAAAAATGGCATACTTTTGAGATATATCTAAACCCTCTACCGTCACTACCAGTAAAAATATTTTGTGGATATTCCATGTGCGGAGACTACAACGAGTATGGGGGAGATTTGTAATGTTTAACATGTTGACTAAAAAATAAAATAAAATAAAATTCTCCATCACATGATTTGTTCCCATGGTATTCTCCTCTAATGTGGCCTATTTAAAGGCTAATAATTAAATCAACATAGATCCATCTTAACTTCGGATCTACCAAGTGCCAACAGAGATCAAATCTCTTTTCACTATAAAAGAGGTTTGCTCCCTCTCGACACTTGGTAGATTTGGAGTTAAGATGGATCTAGGTTGGTAATAACATTAAAAATTAGAATACTTTTATATATATCGATTTGAAATTTATATAATACATGCCTATATCCTTCTTAACTCCGGATCTACCAAGTGTTGAGAGTGATCATGTTCCTCTTCACTCCAAACGTGGTTTGCACCTCAAGAGATTTGATCCCTCTCAACACTTTATAGATCTAGAGTTAAGATGGATCTAGGTTGGTTTAATTTGCAAAGTTAGAGTGTCTCGGAAGATTTTTAGGATATTGAATCCATTTATGCATTCAAAGTGCATTTTAAATAACAAAAAATTACAATCTTGCTCGAAATTGTATTATCAGATTATGACAAAAAAAAATCATTTCATTTATTAGTTAGATTGCTCCTAAAATAAATAACATAAATCTTGTAATTAAATAAATATTATTGAAAAATGAAAATGTTATTTATTATATATCTTATATTTACTCCTAATGAGATATTTGACAACCAAAGTCTATCTTTAAATATTGATAGGTTAATTGTGTCCATAGATTAATGCCGACTCAATTTAGATATTGAAGTATGAGGGAGATTTTGTAGAAAAACATTCAATGAAAAAATAAAAAATAATTTCCACTCAATTCAAATATTTAAATTGTATCATACACATATAGCATAAATTTAAATTCACTGAGAGCATCTTAATCCCAAATTTATTAAGTGTATAGAGGGATCAAACCTTGCAAACTTCTTTTAGAGTGCAAAACTTGAAAAAAGATTCACACTTCCAGAAATTTGGTCCCTTGAAACTTAATAGATCTAGGGTTAATATGAATTTATTGCAATTTTTTTTTTTATGTGGGGGATCAGGGGGGACACCATGTAGAAACTCCATGTTGAGTATGGAAGGAATACCACATCTTCATTTGGAGCAAAACACTAATAAAATGTTTTAATGAAAAAATTTTTTTTTTTTTTTCAATTGCTTTATAAATCTATATACATAGCTTAAACTAGATATTTTTATTTAGCATGAGCACTCTTTCTCTCTCGTTATATATATCTATCTAATATATATATATATATATATATATATAATATATAAAGGAGAGAGAGAGAGAGAGAGAGAGTATTCATAAAATTCTCTTTCACACAAATTTTTGAAAGGAAATTCAAATAGTTGGGATGGTCCCTCCATTTATGATTGTCTTTCATGATGGATCTCAACCCATCATAAAATTCAACATAGAGCCCTTCCTTTAATATTGACTTGGGGTATTTCGCAAAAAATAAATGTTGTCATCTTTGAAGACAGAGGTGTATCATCCTTAAAAATAACCATTAAAGTTATACCTATTGCAAACAATATGTTTAACAATACTTCCTCCTCATTGTTAGTTTCTCATCCAAAAACATAAATTCAAAAAGATTCTCCATGGGCATTCTTTGATGGGGCAACTCAAAAAACCCTCTCTTTGAAAGAGAAACAATATGTTTAACAATACTTCTTCCTCACTTTTAGTTTCCCATCCAAAAACATACATTCAAAAACACTCTCCGTGAGCATTCTTTAATGTCAAAACTCAAAAAACCCTCTCTTTGAAAGAGATGGATGGAATACTTCACTTATCAAACTTTGTTACTCTCTGCTTTGCTGCCAACATTGAGACATTTACCAACAATTATATTGAATTATTTTCCTTAAAATACTATTACAAATACCCATTTTGCAGGGATCAACTCCATCCATATTAATGAAAACTCTCAAACTATCGTAAATTGAATGAAGGGAACTACAAAAATGAAAAATTGCACTCTTCTTCCATTATATTAAAAAATACAACAATAATTAACTCACTTTACTCAAAAGTACTACTTTTGATCATATTTATAAGCACAAGAACCACATCATGGATTCCCTTCGAAAGGTGGACTAGATATGGATTAGGGCCTATTTAAAATCACAATGACTTAAGAAGGCCACTGGTAAGAATTTCTTTTGGACCTTTGGGATTGATGGAAGAAATAGCTTTGCATATCAACATTGTTTTATATTTTACTCTCATTCTTGGGACTTAGGATACTAGTATACGTATATGAGGCATTTTTGTTGAGATGTAAAATGTATGGTTTTCATGCCCCATACTCAAGGGAGTATATGAGGCATTTTTGTTGTGATGTAAAATGTATGGTTTCTATAAAGGATAGACTTTTCATCCCCATATACAAGGGATTAGATTTAGGCAAATACATGTCCTATGACATAATCATAGGGATACCATTTAATATATTTAATGTGTAATTTGTTTTTCTATATAAATAAAATTGCAGATTTTTTTTATTTGGAAATAATATATAGAGAAAAAGAGTATTGATATGAAATATTTTATAGGATTGTTTTGTTATATGAAAAATTACATATTTTAAGTTTTGAATTTGACTGGTGAAAAATGTTTATCTTTTGAAATATATATATAGTAGGACAAGTCTAATTAATACATAAATTAGTTTATTTGGCTAGAATCTGGTAATACAATTTCAAGCAAGATTTTAATTTCTTCTTGTTTAAAATATACTTTTGAATACATAAATGGATTCAACACCTTAGAAAATATAAGAGGCATTCAAATTGCAAATTAAACAAATAAAACTTATAATTCTTAAAAACATTTTTGGAATTTAAGACAAAATTGATTAGAAAATTGCCCAAAAATAATAATTTCAATCTATTAATTAAACTGTGTTATCTTTTATATATAATTATTATTTTTCTTTTTCCAATATCACTAATTAGACTAAACTATAAGGTATTTTGTCACAAAAATCTTCCATCCTAATCTTGTAAACAACCAAGATATCTATATCAATACTATAAAGAAGGATTGTAATCCAACTCGACATAAAAGAAAAATATGCTAAGAAAAGATGTTTTATGTTTAAATGTATAGATAAGAAAATAATTTGTATTCCAAGTAATAAAATATAATTCTAAGCTAGATTACTTATAATTTGGATTACTTACCATAGAACTTTGGTTAGACATTATAAAAATAATAAGTATAAAGTTATAAACTATTTTTATGATAACAAATTTACTGTTAAATTAAAAATTTCAAAATATAATAATTTCCAATAAATTTTATAATTGATAGTATAAGTTGAAAATTGAGAACATGGATCTTTCAGGAAAATAAATTGTAAAAATAATGAAAGTTTGTTTGTTTTTTTCTTTTCTTTTTTTTCTTCATTGTTTGACCCAATTCTAAGTCATTTTTCACTTTATGATAGTTAATTACAAGTGCTCTAGAAAGTGTGTGTATTTATATATATATATCATAATATATATATATATATATAATATATATATATATATATATATAAGTTTGAGGGAGATATTGTAATACAACATTAAAATAATAATAATATAAAATTGGGAGATCACTGGGCATAAGGCTAAAAGAACACATAAATGGCATTGCAAAGAATAGGTCGGAAAAATCAGCCCTGGCAGAGCATGCATATTCCTCCTCACATTACATTTGCATGGAACAAGCTAAATTAATTCACAAAGAAGACCATTATCTAAAAAGAAGAGTGAAAGAAGCTGCTGAAATAGAGAAATCATCAAACAACATGAACAAAGATGATGGTCTTAAACTAAGTAATTCTTGAAAACCCTTACTAAGAATTAAATAAAATATAATTAGTTATTTTTAAACACATTCATATATAAATATTAATACTATCCTAATCTTAATCAAGACCCTATCCTTTTCTAGTTCACTCTTTTAATACTCTTACCTAAAAATAACCTACATAAAAAAGTTATCAATGTTCTCTAGGAAACTAAACATCTGAAGTAAATATAACATCCAATTAAGAGAATGTAATATAGAAAAGTTTGATTAAGCATCATTATAAGGAAGCACAGTAAGCTCCACTAAAGATAATTGGGTAGACATCAAGTGCCCCATCATCCACTAGTTTGGTCAAGATTTATGCCATGTGCCACTGGGACAATTGCCTAGAATTTAACTTGTAGTAATGGATGAGAAATTCCACCCACTGATTTGTAGGTAAGATGGAATATGGCAACTCTTCTCGACCTTGACAACTTGAGCATGACAACTTCTTCAGTAAGGAATGTGGAAAGAAAAAAGCACAGAGAAAATAGTCAAGAACTAAAGATCGCTCACCATGAGAAAATAAAGGTCTGTGTTTATGTTGATAAAGATCGCTCACCATGAGAAGATAAAGGTCTGTGTTTATGTTGATATTGACGCATTGTATGAGGCTGAAAAATGTGTACATCTCTAACATAATAGACTGTAATATGACTGGTCACAGTGGTTGACAGCTTCCGCCTACTAATCCTAGTAAAATCCTGTAAAATATACAATCTTGCAGGTAAAATCGAATATAGCAAGTTTGGTTTGACTGTAAGTTTTCAACGTGACAGATTATTCCGGCGGCAAGAAAACAAACAACACAATCCAATGCAAATAGATGATAATAAAAATAAATTTCACTTTGAAAACAGAAGGCATACTAATTGTAAATTCACAAGCAAAATACTTATTGCAACATGTATATAATAATTTCTGAATTTTTTTGAAAAACCCCAAATTGGTTGTATGGCAACATGTATATAATAATTTCTGAATTTTTTGAAAAACCCCAAATTGGTTGTCTTTATTGCAACATGTATATAATAATTTCTAAATTTTTTGAAAAACCCCAAATTGGTTGTCTTTTTCAGAACAAAAGCGTTACTTCTTAGGTTGTCTTTATTTTCATTTATTTGTACTAGTTTGATGTTTTAGTCACCACGTGATATCCAATGGAAAGCAATATATGGATATTTCACAATCCAGAGTTGAATTTCAAATTTAGATTTCAATCCTAAGCTCCTCCCAAAAAAAAAGTGAAAATGAGATGGGCATTTAGTTTATTCATTTCTCTTTTTTTCCTCTCACAATATTCTCAGCGATTTACACTTTCATTTTTTTTTCCCTCTTTAGTGCATTTTTCTTTTTATATTTTGGTTAACATTTTATTTTTTCATTCATTTTTATTTTTTATATTTTGGTTAACATTTTCCTTTTTCATTCATTTTTCTTTTTTATAATTTGGTTAGCATTTTCCTTTTTCATTCATTTTTCTCTTCTCATTCTTATTTATCAATTTCCTCTTCCTATTTCTTTTGCTTCCATTTTTTAAAGCAAATTCAGCTCTTATCTTGTTGGCAATTTCTTCTTTATTCTTAATAGAAATCTCATATTTCACTTATTTTTCTCTTCTTACTCTTTGACTATTTATAGGAATTTCCTTGCTCATTCTTTTTTATTTTTCCACCACTATTTATAAATTTTCTCTTCCATTTATTTTTATTATGTTCATTAATTTATTCTTTCATTTATTTTTATTATGTTCATTAATTTATTCTTCCAATTATTTTTTTTCTCATTCTTGCTTTCTTTTCTATGAAATTGAGACATCTTTGCATAGATATAGAACCACTTACCTTCTTTCATTCCTCATTTAACACGCTCTTTTCCTATGTTTACTCTCTTAGCACATTCTCTTCCTTAGCACTCTCCCTAAGCGCACTCACTCCATTAGCATTCTCTCTTCTTTATCACATTTCCTTCCTTGTGCACTTTCTTTTAGTGTGCCTTTTTGTAATGATGTTTTTCTTTGTGGAATAACATATAGATTAGAAGATATTGACTTCATGAGATTTAAAATGATTTAATATAATATTTTACTTAATTCACCTCTTTTCCAAACTGATGTCATATTTGGTGGCTTCTTTAATCATTATTTGCTTTAGTGTCACTTTTAACATGTTTGTGTACATCAAAATTAGTGGTCTTCAATGCCTACTTTAGGATATATCTTACATTGATATGTTTTTTGTTTTTGTATTTTGTAAGTATATATTGTATTCTTGTTTTATTATTCTAAATTGTGCTTTGTTAAGTACAATGTTAGATTACATTGTATGAAGTTCAATTTAATAATACAAATGGAATATGTATTGGATTTTTTAGGCTAAAGTAGATGTCATCCCATTACATTATAATGTTTTTAACAATTTATTAGTACTTTTCTTTCGTTATTCTCTGTAATGTTGGTTGTTTCAGTATAACATGTTGTTTCCTTTAATGGTTTGTGTTTATTTTCTTTTAGCATATGAGATGCATAGTGAAAAGCACTCACTAGCTCATAAAAAGATAATTTAGATGCTTATTTATTGGGTGAACTTATTCATATATCCTTTTATCTATGTGATCTCCCATGTCCCTATTATTATTATTATTATTATTGATGTCATCTCCCATATCTCTTATTATTGGTGCAATCTCTCATATCTCATATTGTTGATGTGATCTCCTATTGCTAGTGTGATCTCCTGTTGCTAATGGGTTTTTTTCAACAATGAGATGGGAAAACATGCACATATTGACTACCAATACCAATGATCAATGATAGTTATGAGATATGCTTAAAGACACTTGTGGCATACCATAAAATTCATTTTCTTGACACCTTTTAGTAGCTAAAAGTCCATGATAAAAATAAAATAAATGACAACCCATCATGTCACTTAAGGAGATCAATAGATCTCCTTAAAAATATAAATCTTTTAACAAAGTCTCTTTTGCAATAGACCTATTGTGCATATTTTCCATTTTCTAAAATATTCTATCATAAAGGTCATTTTGATTTTCAAGTTTATATCTATCACATGGTTACATTTTCTATCATAAATTTTGGGACAAGTACAATTTTCTATTATAGGTCCTATGGTGGAATTAAAAGCATTTCAATTAATACAGATTATCATTGTTGTAATATTCAAATAATTATGCAATTCATTACCCACAACCAAGTCTACTGGTGTACTCATGACTCCATTAGGAGTCAAATTCCCAACTTTTTGTTGTTTAGGTGGGAATTGAAGGCTTATATGAAAACAATAGTCATACTATCATTTTTTAAGTCTCGACAAATGTTGTTTAACACATCAAAATTTTGCTAAACATCAATGAAACATCAAGGACATGTTGAAACCTTAGTTTTTCAAGTATGGTTTGAATGGTATGTTTCATGACATTTTTTATGTGGCTTGAGCGATATATACAATATCCACATATGACCTCATAGCAATATGTAAAACATTGATTACATCACTAGATTACTTAACCCTAAAATCATTTTATAGTCCATAATTATATACACTAGAGGAAGCATCCCTTGATTTTGTTAATATTTATTTCACAAATATCCATTATGTAAGACCAATTGAGCCAAGCAAAGGAAGAAAATGTCATATTTTTATGTCATGCTACTTAGTCCTAAAGATTTCAACAATAAATATTACTATAGAAGCACACCAATGCAAGATTGTAAGAATATTTGAGTGGCTATATACAAAGAGGATCAATTGGAGATGCATAAATAATATGCAAATATTTCAAGTGCATTATCAATTTAGGAGGTTGATTAAGGTCTTAGTTACATCATATTTGCATACTTTCATAATATCATTTTTTTATCTCAAGTGTCTTAAAATGAGGTCATCTCTATTAGAGATCTATTGGAGAAGTTTGTTAGTGTATAATAGTGACATGTACACATTTCTTCCTCCCAACTATATTAATAACCAACATAGATCCATATTAAATACGGATCTAACATGAGCCTAGATGGATCCACTTTCTTCACGTGCAATTTTTTTATGAACTCACATCTATTAGAGAAGTTTGTTAGTGTATAATAGTGATATGTACACATTTCTTTCTCCCAATTATATTAATGACCAGCATAGATCCATCTTAAATACGGATCTAACATGAGCCTAGATGGATCCAATTTTTTCACGTGCATTTCTTTTTTAGGTTGACATGAATAAAATTTCAGGAGGAACATGGTTACACATCAGGACTTTAGAATGAGCTTGGAAGCTCAATAATATATAATAAGTCAAAATGTTAGAATTTAAGGTTTATAGGTTTTGGTTTAGCTAGTTTGGACTTGGTGTAGTGAGTTAAGTGTTTAATAGTTGGTAAATGTGTTAAATTTTCATTGTTGTACCTCATAATCTAATTAGGATTGCACTGGAGTTTAAGAGTAAGTTAATTCATCTCTAAATATTTATGATTGTCTATAAAATCTATTAAATCATACTCATTAAAATCACAATTATATTATTATGATTGACATAATAGTAAATTAATTTAACTTTTGAATATAATATAATTTATATTAAAGATAATATAATTTTTAACTCCATATATTTTTATATTAAATAAAAATAATTCATCGCCCGTAAAATAAATTAATTAATTTAGTTTCCGTTATTAAAATCTTGGAATCATAATTAAATAATTTCTAAACTAACCAATAAACTCTAACTAATTTCTAAACTAACACATCAACTCTAACCCTAAATAATTAGTTTAAATTCCTATAAAACCAAAATAATTATTTAATACATATTCATTGTGTACCTAAATAATTAGTTTAAATTCTTATAAAACCAAAAATAATTATTTAATATAGGCTTTCAAGTTGGCACTTGCAAATTGCTTCATCTGATCTACTGACTTGTTGCATGTGGACAACTTGTTGGCCTATGAAGATAACCTTTCAAGTTGGGGCCTGCAAATTGCACTTTCGGATTTGGCGGCATGTTTCGGCCACTCAATTTCGTTGAGCATTATCGACCGTTAAAAGCGCCATGCTTTCAGTTAATTATGATAGTAAGGATACAACTGGAAAATACATCGACAGAATGCTTTCATGATTTTAGAAAGTTTGTAACCATTCTCCTTTTTTCAAAGATAACGTTCACTGTCAAACTGCAAAGCTTTGTCTGCACCAAAAATTGCAATCTTCAAAATATTGTCTTTATCTGGTTATATTTCTCAACGTTTTAATGTGGATTTTATGTGACTTTTTGTCATATGCAAACTTATATGTTTCGAGTTTTGGATTTGATGTCTCAAAGTTGTATATTTTTTTGGATTTGATCTCTCAAACTCGTATATTTTTTTATCAAAAATATATTAAATTTGGTTTTTAATATAATATATGATTAAATTTTTATTATTTGATTTACAATTTTTAAAATAGTAAAAAAAAAAAATTAAATAAATTTATTTATAAAACAAAATAGTATTTTAATGTAAAATACTATTACATGAACCTTGTAATAAAATAAATATTCCTAAAATATGAAAGTGGTTGTTAAATATATAATATCTATATTTGTTACATATATCTTATATATTTGTTACATGATAATATTTGATAGCACATTTTTGGTAGTTGGCGTTCCATTGTATTATTCCAATTGGATTTTTTTGCAAAATTGGGCAAGAGGGGGCTTTAGTAGGAAGAAGTTGGTCACAAAACAGGAGGCGCTAAAGTAGGTGATCACCAAATTGGTAATGGTTGAATTAATGATCTTCATATATTATGCAAACTTAATATAAAAGCCCATGTTGACACAACATAGGTAGGAATAATCATGGTCGACTCATTACATTCATTTGGGTTTTGTACAAAGTTGTGATACCATTTTATGGACTTTAGTTTGACAAGATAGACCGTAAGTTGATGTTATTGCAATCTTTATAGCAATCATAGGCGATGCCATTTGATATATGTTGAAAGGCATGGATATTTGAAAATGCATGTTAAATGTTGAAGTCCCATTTTATATTATTCATCAACTCTTTATCTCGCATATTGAAGTTTCATTTTCTAAATCAACGATTATATCATTCATATTTATGTTCAAGGAATTGCTAAGATCCATGTAAAGATTTTTTGTTCCAATTTTTTAAAACCATTCTTTATATGTGTGCAATGCAGGTGGAAATAATGTCATTCTATGTCGTAGAACAATAGGGGTTGCACTTATAATAATATATAAAGTAAATAAATGTGTTAATATAAAACCATTATTTAAAAAAAAATACATTTTCAAAAATTGTTATGTAATATTTAAGAACTTAATATTTGATACCTCCATTCAATTTGGATAAAGAAGAGAATTATGATAGATTTGTAGGCCTTACAACGCTACTCTAATTTTATTTAGAGATGAAGATGGCAATGGTGAATCAAAGATCATGACAAGACCTCCAAGATGGTGTACTCAGTAAATCGATGACCATTACAATATCATATCATCTTAATGTTGTAATTACGATGGTAGGGATTTCCCTATAGGGTTGGGGTGGATAGGCACTATTCACCCAAACCAATTGCAAAGTCTCCTCTTCGTTTGTCTCCCTTGAATTTAAATACAACGCATGGAACAATTGAATCTTGACACCTCATTGATCAATTCCAAATCCCACACAATATCCTCATCATCTCTATCCTCATCTCTGTCCAAATCTTGCACACCTCGCATTGTATTTCCTTGCCCATATATTTTTCTTGACTATTGCCTTCAACATTCCCCACTCCTCCTATTGGTGTTCCTTTGTACCTCTCAATGCAATTGCTAGTCTTTAACTACTTATAAATTAAATGTGTCCATAAATTAATTTCAATTTAGTTTAAATATATAAGTATGAGGGAGATTCTGTAATAAAGTATTAAATAAAAAAAAATTAAATTGATTTTTTTCATTCAAATTATATTATATTATATAAATTTAAATTAATTAAGAAAATTATCAAATTTATTGAGTATTTAGAGGAATAAAATCTTGCAAAATATTTTTGGAGTGCAAATTTTGAAAAAATATTTGCACCTCTCGAGATTTGATGCCTTGAAACTTAATAGATCTGGGTTTAAGATGGATCTATGCTAGTTCTTTGTGTGTCTGGGGGCGAGGGGGAGTGGAGAGGGGCACCATGTAGAAACTCTATATTGAGTATGGAAGGAATTACATATTTTCATTTTGAGCAACACGCTAATAAAATGTTTTAACAATAAGATTTTTATTTTTTTTCAATTGTTTTATTATGCGTACATGCACACACACAGAGCTCACAATCAAATATTTTATTCAACATGAGCACTCTTTCTCTCTCATTTTTTTATATATAGAGAGAAAGTTCTAAAATAGTGGAACACTTGTTCATAAAATGCCCCTTCACACAAGTTGTATGGAAGGATATTTATCAGTCTGAAGGAAATGCATATATATAGGATGGTCCCTCTATTGAGGATTGTCTTTCACAATGGATCTCAACGCATCATAAACTTCAACATAGAGCCATTCCTTTAATAGTAGCATGGGTTATTTGGCTAGAAAGGAATCATGTCATATTTGAAAAAAAAGGTGTATGATCCTTAAAAATAGTCATTCACATTTTGGCTATTACAAATAATATGGGAAACAATACTTCCTCCTCCCCTTTAGTCTAGAAATAGGAATTCAAAAGCACTCTCTATGGTCTTTCTTTGATCGGGTAGCTCAAGTGTTCCCCTCTTTGGGAGGGTTAGGAAAAATACTTCACTTATAAAACTATGTGACTCTCTCCTTTGTTGTGAACATTGGGACAACTACAATTACAAACAACTATATTGAATTATTTTCCTTAAAACTACTTCTACAAGTGGTCATTTCTCAGGGGATCAATTCCAAACATATCAATGGAGACTCTCATACATGTCAATAGAGACCCTCAGAATATCATAAAGTGGATGAAGGGAACTAGAAGAATACAAAAAATTGCACTCTTATTTCATTATTTACAAAATACAACAATAAATAAATCATTTTACTCAAATTATTTTTTATCATATTTATAGGCACAAAGAGCCACATCATGGATTCCTTGTTGAAAGTTGGACTAGATATCGATTGAAGCACATTTTAAAATCACAATAACTTAAGAAGGACAGTGGCAATAATTTCTTCTCAGCCTTTGGATGAATTGAAAAAACAACATTACACATTAGCACTATTATATTTTCCTCTCATTTTTAGTTTTTTTTTACTTGGGATACCACTATATATACTAGGCATTTTTGTTGATATGTATAATGTATTATTTATGTGAAGGGTAGACTTTTCATCTGTAACAGCCCCTTCTCCCAGGTCCACCCAAAAAACCTGTCAGCTGGGGTAAAAATGCAATGAGAGAGGCTACTATAAGGGCTTCAACTTCCTTGGTGACCTTAAGGAAATGTAACCGACGGAACATATCAAACAAACTCATCCACATTAGCAACAACACCCTCAAGAGACATGTCAGCCACTCAAACATCATGTCCCTGAGTCCCACTGATGATTTAATCCTTTTAATCCCTAGCCGCTCTCATGTTATAGGCATGACAACATCCAGAAACCCAAAGTCACTCTCATAGGCCTATGTGACAATGACTGTGGACTTTTCTCAGCAAATCTATGCTAGCAACCCCGCGATTTGAACCACTCTTCTAACCCAGAATCCTGACCTCTACCCAAAACTTGCTACAACCTTAAGTATCCATCAAAGACATGATAACAATGCTGATAAATTAAAAATCAACCTAAGGACTAAGCATGAGCATCCCCAACTGGGATCGACATTTTGTCAAACACTTGGCATCAATGCAACCTACAGGTTCAGGATACAAGACAAAGCATAAATGATTGAAATAACTTATGAAAAATAATTAGAAGGATCACCTATTTCTCCATTGAAATATTATATCATCAATTAGGTCTTGCATCCATCCATTTAACAATTACAAGTAAATACATGAAATAATCATGACATGAACCGGTCATTTAACCATGCTTATAACCAGCATAACCATATAAATATCAGTGATATGACATCCATGAAATCCACATATAAATCAGTGCAAAAGTAAGAGAAATTAGCTTTTATTAATCATAGGCAATTCCAAACAGGTTCGGGACTTCCACGTACCACCCGACCATAGACATGGCTAAACCAACTCTCTTTTTCAACCAGTCACCCATGTGCCATATTCCAAGTGTGAATGTGGGATCTCATAGAACAACCAAGGGAATCCATAGGTTAAACCACCTCCACCCTCATCAAATCGTGATCAAACCAAAATCGATGCTCCGATCACAGCTGAACAAAACTTGGAATTACATCTAGAATCCATCACTATCCTTGAGGAATTTTCCATCTCCTTGTCTCTCAGGCTTTACCGCAATCCAAACTCAGATCGTTAGGCCCTAAACCAAGATTTCTCCCTCAGGCCTTAACATGTATCCTGCCAAAACCGGTCAAGGGACTCCTAGGCCTTTGGGAATGAACCTTGAGACCACCTCTGCCCTGGATTCTGAAATCCATCTAGCAAACCAAATCTAAAAACCGAATAAACATCCCAACATACTATGCCATTTGGAAAAATGAAAGGCTAGGCTGGAAAACACTGTCATAACCCAACAAAACCATGCCACCAACAACAAGTGTACCATACACCAACATGCAAAGCCATGCATGTCCAAACCAACTCGGTAATCATAGATGAAAAATGTTACCTGCAAGTATTTTTGCTGAAGCTACTTGATCCTGCTCTTCTTTCTTAACCCTTGCTTTCTTTCCTTTCCCTTTGCTTGCTTTTACTTCCTTGATCCAAAGCTAGAGTTCTCCAAGAAAACTCTAAGTGACCAAG
>APFE030255841.1:0-14572 GCA_000404065.3 Pinus taeda
TCAATTTCAGAGTATCTCATCAAGTGGAAGAACTTACCCGCTAAAGATTCCACAAGGGAGGACAAGAATTTTATACAGAAGCATCAAGAACTACTCAAGCATTGAGGACAACGCTTTTTGAAGGAGAGGGGCATGTTAGGCCCCTATACTACTAGTGTAACCCGTTATTGTTATTAGTACAACCCACTTATTATATTCATGTACACATGTAGTTCCCATATTGTTACTATTGTGCCCCATAGAAGCCCACTATTGTTATTGTTGTGCCCTTACATTCTTATTGTTATGTCGACTCTGATTATGTTATGACCCCTTAGACACCTATATATAGAAAGGAGGTCTTTTCATTTGTATCACCCAAAAATTGTTCATTTATGTAATGTAAAGGAGGTTGCCCCCTCAAAGAGGCTGAATTTTAAGCGTTGATCTATCCTTTCTATCTTTTTCTTGAGCTAGTTTCATAACAGGTATCCTGATCTAAAGTCAATAGCCGATAACATCATTTCTCCCTTCAATTGATCAAACATGTCATTGGTCCTCGGTAACAAATACATGTTCTTGATCATTATATTGTTCAGTTGCCTATAATCAATGCACAATCTAATATTACCATCCTTCTTCTTCACATTGAACAACATTGGTGCACCCCAAGGTAACACACTTGGCCTTATGTATCCCTTTTCAAGCATTTCCTTTAACTGCAACTTAAATTCCATCAAATATGGAGTGTTCATCATGTAAGGTGCCTTTGATGTTGGCATTGATCCTTGTACCAACTCAATAGAAAATTCCACTTCCCTATGAGGCGATAACTCTGAAATCTTTGCTAGGAATACATCCTAAAACTAATGTAGAATTGGGTACCTGTCCAAGACTTCTTCATCATCAAGATCCTTACCTTTATCACTGGAAATATGCAATGCAAATAATAAACACTCTTTCCAATGATTGTCCTTTTATTTCATTGTTGTAACCATTCTAATTGATTTAGTGCTCTTCTTACCTTGCAAGATCCTTTGTTCTCCATTATCATCCAAGCACTCAACAACCTTGTCATAACAATCCCCCTTAGTATTGTGAAGATACAACCAATATAGACCCAGAAGCATATTGTATTATTGCAATGTAATTATATTCATATGTGTTTATGTAGGCTTACCATTCAATTCAAATGCATAAGCTCTTACCCAATGATGAACTATTTTCATGTTACCTGTATCCAACTGCACTAACCAAGACTTTGCATGTGATTCTTTTTTCAAACCACACTTATCCACTAGGTCAAGGTTAACATAACTATAATTAGATCCAAGTTTAATCAAAATAGAAACAACTTAATCAAACATCTTACCATCCATCTCGATAATAGATGCCCAATGATCCACCCGTCTGCTATCTAATATTTCATAGACCCAAGGAATGCTCTATCCAACATCCCACAACTATGTGCTTCTTGTGCATTATAGATCTGAGGCCTACCTCCTTGATACGACAGACAATACCTCTTGATATTCTCCTTGCCACATATCCAACACTACAATTGTCCCTTACCATCACCATTATTCTGCTACCCTCTAGGTTGTGACCCGTGTCACTTTCCAACTACATTGAACTTCATGTAAGGAATAAAATTATCTTTCTCACCTACATTTTTAGATCTTGTTCACTTCAGTAGCCATTTACCTTTAGTTTTGTCTTTCCCTTTCCAACCTTGCTAAGATTCTTTCTTACACTTTGATTGATCATAAAAATTCTTTTATTTCCCAATGACTTCTTTGAGTGACGGAGGCTCATCGTACTCAATCCAATCTTTAAATGCTAATTGTAATCCATTGAAAAATATCTGAAATTTGGCTTTCTCATCCTTAAGATATGGTACATACCTCAATAACTCTAGGATGTTAGTCGTGTAATCCTCATTTTTTGTTGATCCCATCTTCAGCTCATTGAACTCCTTAGCTTTACTGTCATAGTACCTCTCTGATAAATGCTTCTTTCAAAAATCCTTTTGAGCTCATTCCAACTTAACTCCTTTGTCCTGATGTCTCTGACTCGCTTCACATATTCCCACCAGATGTTTTATTTCCCTTTGAGGTTGAAAATAGTTATCCTCGCCTTCATGTTCTCTATATAGTCATGTAGCTCAAAGAATTTCTTCATTCCAAGCAACCATTCCTCTTCATCCTCTGGCCTCTTCATCTCTCCATTAAATGTAGGTGGATTGTCTTTCTTGAACTCATCTGACAAATATCCCTTGGAATTCCTCCTATAAGGATGATAACGATGATTACCTTGATACATGACTGGACCAGAACTAGAGTAATTCCCATGTCCATTTCCTTTCCTATCAGGTGTATCCAAAAATATTCCATCCCTTAAGGTATCATCCATCTCTGACCTATTATATCATGAGACTTACTACCATAGGCTCCATTAGTCTTATATTTTGTACCATGGTTGATTCTAAGTCTCTCCTATTCCCTAGAAAGTCTCTCTTGTCATTGAATGATTATGTCATTATCTACTTTGAAACTTTTTATTTATGCCTTTAGACTTCTTAGAGTATCTATTATGTGAGGGGAGTACTCACCACTATGTTTCTCTTCTGATCTGTAGGGAGAGTCTCGTGAACGATAATCCACAATTTTCTAGTCATCTTTGATCTTATTCTCCCTACAAGTATATCATGTCAAATAAACCAAACATAAACATAACTAACATACCTCAGTGAAGTTCATGGCAGGATGTCTCATCTGAAAGATCAAGTATATTAGCACAATAGATGTATAATCATAATCATAATAATATGTCAACATCATCTCAATCACTATCCAATTACCATGCATGGCAATACCAGCTGCATACTATGACCTCATGCATGACAACCATGCCCATCACAATGCATGCATCACAAACATATAAGAATTGACATGCATAAAAAATTCATATATATCTGACATGCATTCATGACAAGGACATCCCAACAACACCATCATCAACTTCTACAAGTCAACACTATAGTATCAATGACCACCACCATGCATACATAACAAGCACATATACAACCTTCATGCATGCATGACAAACACATTTCGCACATATGATCCAACCATTGAACCATGCTCTAATACCAAATCTAGGTGGATATTGGTGGCCACGTGCCTTTTCAACATAGACCTCTAATCAGTTTCATCAGTTTCCTTGTTTATAGCAACATTTACTATTTTTAGCAATTGTTCGGGCCCTGAACTTTCAAAGCAGTTTTGACCACCTAAATGAGATTTTTTTGATGTTTGTAGTAGGCTTGTAATTGTAGGTAAGGGCCTCTATAAAATCTTGTATTACTTAGAGATATCTTTCCAACTAGATATCATGCGCGCCAAACAGAGATAATATGACCAAGTTACGACCCCAGGAAGTTGGTTGCCAAACTAACACCAATGAATCTAACAAAGTCTCGATGTACAATCTCATGGGGTTATGATTTTGGTTGTTTAGTGTTTTCCCTTGTTTTTCAATGATAAAAAGGCCCTTGAGCCTCATTGTAACACAGTTCAGAGGCAAGTAGCTTCCACATCTCCTCTCAAAGAAAAGCTACCATCGCCTGAGATAGTTTATTTCCATTTCTATATGTACTCATATTTAATTTCTTTGATATTAATGAAATGAAGTTTTATTTCTGCTGCATCTTTTTGTTTATGTGTATATCTGTATTTTTTGCATTCTTGCATAAGTCTGGATCAGTACAAATCTGTAACACTTTCCTGCCCAACTTACCCAATCTTATCGATACACCGAGGTAAATATGTGATGAAGAGTTACTATTATATGACTCAACCTCCTAGGTATAGTTAAGGGAGTGGAATCGACAAACTGAAACTAAACTAACCTTCCTTTTGAGCTACAGGATCCCCAGGAGTAACCAACCACTCTAGGTGCCCAACCCCTGAGTTAACTTGTTTTTTCTCTAACCTAGGTTCTCAGTGGCTCCCATGACAAGGAAATTTAGTGGTTGAAATCCTTCAGTCATTCTCATAATCCCACATCTCAGCAATCGTAGACTAATTCACTCAGTTTTTCACCAGAGACCTCGAGATTTGAGCCACTTTTTCAAAGCTAGGACCCAAGCCTCTACCCGGAACTTAATGAAACTCACAGAATTGATAAATAACACAAATAAAAAGCCTTTAATGCAAAAATTGTACAAGGATTTAACCTAAACTCTCCATACCATAACATAAATTTTGTCAGACACATCATGAACATGTAATCTACAGGTCATAAATACACATCTAAACATAGGGATCTCATAATTATCTGGGAATCATCAAGAAGGTATGATGCTTTCTCTCAATAGCTACATTATCATCTATTAGGTCATGCATTCATTAACCATCACTTACTAATTAGAACATGTTGAGAGTCATAACTAAAGTCTGTCATAAAATCATGGTTATAACCAACCTATAACCATAATAATAAGAATGATAGAAAAACCATGAAAGCCACATAATAACAAGTATAAATACTCGTGAAATATAAGGGGAAGGACAACACTTTTTAACATATGGAAAAAAAAAAAAAAAACAAGTCAGCGACTTCTGCTTATCACTTGACCATACATTGGTTTGAAACAAATATTTCTTTAAGCCAATCACCCATCGTGCCATATTCCAAGCATGAATGTAGAACTCACAACAAAATAACCAGGTCTTCCTCATGCTTTACTTTATATCCTGTCATTACCTCTCAGGGAATTCTTAGGCCTGTAACCCCCATCTATACAACCAAGATTTATTGTGTATCCTGCCATTACCAGTCAAGGGATTCCTAGGCCCAAACAAAGAAACATACAATACCAGGCTTTACTGTAATCCCACCAAAATCGGTCAAGGGATCACTACCAACCCTCAGGCTTTGCCATGTATCCCTCCATTACTGGTAAAGAGATTCCTAATACCTTGGTAATTTTCCTAGGACCACCTCATCTGATACCAAAACCATCTGGAAATCTGGCTCAACCAAATGAAATAAACCTATCATACCATGGCTATCCGGAAATGGAAAGGCAAGGTTGAAACCATTATAACACCTTGAAAAAACCATGTTAATGGCATTAAGAGAACCAAATATGCGCATGCATATATCATGCATGCCAAGACTAGCAAGGAAAAAATACATGCAACTCGCTACCTACAAGTAATCTCGATGTAGATGCTTGATCCAACTCTTCCTTGATTTATCTTTATTTCCCTTTGATTTCTTTCATCTAGTTTTCCTTTTCCCAAAGCTAGAGTGCTCCAATAATTCTCTAAGTGTGCAAGAGTATGAGAGAGGGAGAGAATAGAGAGAGAGCTCCAAAATTGAACTGATAAAACGTTACACTAACAAAAGTTGTGAACTAATCATCAAAAGCCTTTTAATCATTAAGGCCTCTATTTTCTTCAATTTTCTCTATTTTCCTTCAATTTTCTCCTCATATGAAACCTATGACCTTTAGAGTTCCTTCTCTCCTATTTTCCATTATTTTCATCAATAAAATCTCAATTAATTCCTCTTTTCCTTTTCAAAACCTTTGTCATTGCCTTTACCAATTTCTTTAGCCATAATAAACCAAATGAATACGCACTAGATTGTTTTGCCCAAAATTCATCGTGGAATACATGTCCCAAGACCTTGGTCTTATTTTTCCTTTATTAACTTTATTAGATGAACTTTTAACCTAGGGTTATTAAAACACTAGTCAAGATAAAGAGATAATTTTGGTATGCGAGAGTGGGGTTGATCACCTCCTTATAATATCCTAGGTTCCTTTCCCCACTCATTCCTTATCATCCCACAATTTCCTTAAATTTGGAAGTAACAATGTTTCTAATATTATATTTGTTCTCTAAGATGAGCTCCTCCTTTAACCCCCCATAGTCAAGCCGTGACTCAACATCCTCATGCCAATGCCACTTGAGCCAAAGTTGGGGGTTTTGGCCAGAGTTACAAATAATTTTGGGGAACCTCTTGGTTTCCATGTTGTAAAGCTTCTTCTTATACATAATATAGTGAAACATAGTTATGCTTTCAATGTGGGAAAGTCTATCTTTCATCAATAGGACAAGATAGGCAGTATTACTTTTAGTATTGAGGTTGTAGGTTATAAATTGTTACACTGGATTAGCCCATTCTTCCTCCATGATTATCTAGATATAATTTGTTGTTAAAAGAAATGTTTAAGTAAAAAGATTAAATAAATATATAATTAATTAAAACAAATGAGAATTAAAATGGAGAAACTGGGAGGGGACGCGGTTAAGAGGAAATTTAATGGATAAGGGTAAATTATAGAAAGGA
Source organism: Pinus taeda (assembly GCA_000404065.3). Classification (NCBI taxonomy): domain Eukaryota; kingdom Viridiplantae; phylum Streptophyta; class Pinopsida; order Pinales; family Pinaceae; genus Pinus; species Pinus taeda. Next base: position 6,343 of record APFE030255841.1, read on the forward strand.
TTAACAAAAGATAACTTGATTAACCAATTTACTAAAAAAAAGAATATACTATGAAAAAATCAATGGATTAGAAACAAATATGTAAAAATTAATTTAGATTAACATAAGATTATAAAAGGATCGAATATTAGAGGAAAAGCTAGGGGGAGAAGGGAAACAAAAAGGATGAGAGATGAAAAGGAAATGAGGCGGCGGGGAGAGGGGAGACTAATGAGTCAGATGGTGGATAATTAGTTCCCAAAATTGGCTTAAATTATAGTCATCTTCATGATTAAATTTTTCATGGTTTTCTCTATTTCAAGGGCCTCTCTAATGATTCTAGAATTGTAAAATGGAAGAGAGGCAAGGAATTTGGTTTGATCAAATCATATCATATGTTTCTAATTAAAAGAGTGCCCTGTTATGGCAGAATTTGATAACTGAAGATGATTAGTATGAACAATATTCTCTTTAATGAGAGCTTTGAAGGGACATCTAGTCTGGCCAACGTATGATCTTCCACATGAACAAGGGTTTTGGTAAACCCATGAATTCAACATGGGGTTAGACTTATCTTTGGCTAACCAGAAAACCTGCTTCAAAGTTTTATGGGGTTTAAAAATGGTTTTAACATTTTTCTTTAGCGAGATTCTTGTTATAGTTTAGTGGTCCCTTTTATGTAAGGGAGAGAAAATTGGCCTTGAAGACTAGAGGAAAGAGGGTTAATGGATTTGGGATTAGAGATGTTATTGAACGCTTTATTGGTTTGAGAAGAGGAATAGTGATTGGCTCTAAAATTTTGGCACAACTGGACTTTTTTGGAAGGAAGGAACTGGGGAGCATAAATTTTAAGGGCGCGAGAAATGCAGATTTTAAGAACACCATATTTTTGGGAAGGGTGGTGATGAGAAAGGCCATGAAGATAATGATCAATTCAAGTGTTTTAAAAAAATCAACATATTTAAACAACAAAAACTCCCAATATACTCAAAAATCATATCTCTAAATTAAATATTTTTACAAATTATTAAATTAATATTACATATTTTTTTTAAATGAACAGGTAACTTATATTATTCAAAATTTGGTATAAGAGGCAAAACTCTTACAAACATATACAAAATATCATATTTCTCTCTAATTGTTCGAAGATAGTTCTACTTCTAATTCTGACAGAATTTATCTTATACGATCTCCAAAAAGAGCCATTATATAATATTCTTAGGAAAGTTTCTAAAAGCTAACTACATTCATGGTTGTCCATTTGCAACTTCATTCCCATTTTATTCCTTTGTCTGGATCTAGATTTCTAGAAGTTGCTCCTCAGGGATGCTTGATGAAATTTTTCCTAGAGAGGATGGATCCTGCAAGCCCAAGAACTCCTTCAAAACTCACATTGTTGCAACTTCTATCGCAACCTCCATCAATGTTGAGAGTCAATTTATCAACTTTGGTGGAGAATATTTCTACTGGAAGTTGAACCCGCTCCATATCCTTGCGCAACGCTTCCATTTTTCTTGAAAGCAGTGAGAAATGGGCGCGTACCTCTAAAACAATTTTCTCTCCAACATTATCCACCATGCTAATGCATTCCTCCACCTTGAGAACTGCATCCTCCAAACTCTCACTAGCCTCAACATTCAAGGACATCATGAAACTTTTCAAATGAAATTTGATAAATATTTTATGCAACTTGAACCACGATGCTTGCCATTTATAGAATTTGGAGAGACCCACTCCTTTCACAACTGCCATCAGAGAGCATTGAATGTTTCCAAACTCCAAAAATCATCAACAATTACCAGTTATATACAACATATCCCTCACCTGATGCTTGGTCTTATCACATTTAATCCTCAAGCAAATGGATGAGATACAAACACGGGGGAAGTTATATCCCAATAAATGAGCATAGGGGTTATGACACCATATTTCCTCACTCATGATGGGAGCTCTTGTAATTAACCACTTAGAGGGATGATCTATCGCTGTCTCCAAATCCATGAGCCACCAAACCATCACCTTCCTCAACAATTCTTCACGAATGATATTTAAAACCAAGGAATGCCTCAATTCTTGCTCTTGTCATCTTGTTGTAAGGGATATATTCCCAACCATGAAACTATTAATCCTCTCAATCATCATGAAATGTATTGTAATGATAACATGCATTGATCTATGAGAAGGGAGCCTTGATCAAGGCCTACCATTATATTGTCTTGTTCATCTTCAATATTATTATTTTGTCTTTAAACATGGTAGAAGCATATAGATTCAATTTTTTAGATTTGATTCCATATTCGCTCATTTAAGGGGTCCAAATCTTTTTGGAGCATAACTTTTGATTTATGGAATTTATGAATAGCTAGCGTTGAGTCTCCCATTATAATGAGATGATCAATTCTCCTTTCTAGTGCTACTGATAATCCTTGCCACAAAGAGAGTTCTTCTGCTTGATTATTGGTAGTTTTCTGTAGCCCCCATGCAAATTTCATCTCTGCTTCTTTGTCAGGGCTTATTAACACCCCTCCCACTCTTGCCTCCTCTGTTAAATTCAATATTATTATAAATAAAAATATTATAAATTTGATATATATATTCAATATAAATTAAATACTACTTTGACGTCTCCTTTGATCATGTCTAGACATAGGAACCAAAAAGTTGACTCCTTCCCAAAACTGGAATTTGTGTTGGGCCCTAGCACTTTGACGATCCTTAAAAACAAATGATCATCAAGAAGAATCCTTCCATGTTCCATTGGCCTCATTAAGTCCTATAAGAGTTTCACTTACAAATTCCACTTTTTTTCCCACTTCCCTTTTTACAAGTTGTTCTATGCTCCTATCGGGTTGTAAAATTTAAATCTAAGTGATTTTTTTATTATTTTCAGACATATGACAACAGTGTTTTTGAGCAATTTATAGGTATTTTTATCCCAACCTAGCTGTAATTTTTGGACCGCTTTTTGGAGATTGTATCTCTAAAGCACTTTTGTACTATATATGATGTATCTATGTTTATACATATGAGTAAATGTTATATAATATTTCTTCTCTTAATATTTTAGGTTTGGTGAAAATAAAAATTTTTATTTTTATTACAAGAGTTTGAAATTTTTAAATAAATTATATAATAAAAAAATATTTGGGATCGTAAATAAATATGGAGAATTTAAATTTATTTTAATTATTGAATAATTAATAATGATGATGATAATTAATGTCCATTAAAACTAAATATAGTCTATTGGACCTTGAAAATAAAAGAATTGATTTCCTGGAATTTTATTTCTATGCTAGAAGATAAGCATTCCAAGAATATCACCATAGTTTTGTTGAGTTAACAAATCAAGAAAATTTTGAGTATCACAAATATATTTAGATCTAGTCTTAGTATAAGTTGGACAATCTAAAAGAAGGTGTAAGTTCATTTTCAACCCTCTTAGTATTTCAAAGGTGGTAGACCCTTTCATCCCATGGAGTTTTTGGAATTGACCAAAGCCCAATTCCATTGTGGAGCTCATGAGAATTTGATTTGGTTGTTAATTGTGAACATTGAGATATTTATTTATGATTAATATTGAAATTTCTTTTGTTTATTAAGTTTTTAAATGTCACGTGCTAACTCTGTGTTAAACATTGAAGGAATTGCACACCTACTTCATGCTAGATAGTAAAAAGAAATTATTTATAGGCTACTTAGAAATTTTTAAATAATTTCTTTTTGTAAGTTACTTGTCATTTTTTCACACTGGAAAAAAATCATATATTTACTATTTGTGAAGAAATCAAAATGTGAATATATAACAGTCCCAAGCTTGGATCCACCAACAAAGGTTCCAAACTTATCTAGGGGCCTCGAGACCACTATCAAAAAACAAACCCAAAAATGTTAACAAACAATTTCCATTTATATTAGTATGGTACAAAAAAAGAGTATAGATAGCACACTCTATCACGCCATTTGGGAAACTAGATCCACAGTATATCATTGAGAATATTAGTTTTCCATGATAATTGTAAAGTAAAATAATTGTCTTTGCATCCTATTATAAACTAAAAAGGAAGAATACTTATAGTGATAGAGAGGGTAGTTAATGCTTCCACTTTGTAAAAAAACAACATAAATAAGAGAACTTATGTCAAGGATCTCTCCTTTTGCTTCAAGTAGCCTCTCTTGATGTTTTTCTCCATCATCTCCTCATCCGCCAAGATAGGGTCGGAGGGAGTGCCCTCACAATCTGGGGAGAGGCCGATATTGTCCTTGGGAGGGCCTTGAATATCCCCATGAAAGTTAACAGAAGTTTCAATATTGAATATCTCCTAACAAAGAGAGTCAAATTTTTGGTCTATGATATATAGCTTGGTTGTGATTATATTCTAAACATAAATTTATTTGATGATTCATTTTATGCAAATGCTAATGACTATATTAACATGTGTCTTAAATCCTAATTAGTCCATGATCTCTATTTAAAGTGTATGGAGGATCGTTTTTAGATAATTGATCTGTACAAACTCATAAGATTATTTCCATCCTACATTAATGTATTGTCTCAAGTGGCTATGTTGGTTAGGGTCATGGAATCTTTCCCTATTTGAACATTTTAACCATGTTATACATTGTTGTACTTATCTTTGATCTATTTGTGTGAACAATTTCTTTATGAAACATGAACAATGTACAAGGGATTAGTTAACTGAAGAGAAAACGCCTTTTATTTTGACTTCATGAGGGACATGTGAAAAACATGGAAAGAGAGAGAGAGATAAGTTTACTCTTGTAACACTGATTCATGTTGAATTGAGAATAAAATGAAATAAAAAAATAATATAGAAAAGAGACACATAGATAGGTTGAAAATCGAATTGTATCAATCAAATAATGGTGAAAATCATTGCACATATACAAACTACATTTTGTTACAATGTCAAAATTTCTAAGAGAAAGAAACATTAAGACCCAAAAACTTAACCATGTGAATTGAGGTGGGCCTAGAGGAACCTAACTAGGCTTGTCATTTTTTAATGGCCGTAACTTTCACATACATGCTTCATTTTTGGTGCTTCTTAGACCATTAAAATTTTTTTCTAAACCTTAAAAGTTCAAAGATACTCACATGCCATTAAGATAATTCGAATTACAAAACATATGTAAAGATACATTGAAAATTTTCCAAAATTTTATGTTACAAATTAATTTAATTCAAAATTATATATATATATATATATATTCATTCACATAAAAAATAAGTTCTCAACTATAATATTAACTTGTTGGTTCTCAAGAGGAGCAAGGATTTTTTATCATAGGTGCCTAGGTTTTGACATTGATGGTTTTCAAAGGGGGAGGGAGTGGAGCTCCCTCCCATTGAAATTTTGTAATGAACAAGACGAAGGGGATCAAGATAGGTTTCAGTGATCAGGAATATGTTATGTCAGAGAATTTCCAAGGTATGGCTAGAGTTGGTGGGAATGGATAGAGACGATATGAAGACAAAGATTTGACAGGAAAGAAAGAAGATTAGTGGTAGCAACAAGATTCAAAAGGCTCCACAAGGCCATGTAATCTAAAAATAGTGTTGATCCCGATGTCATTAATTATTTATCTCGAGACTCAGGCCTTCAGATATTGTATGAGGTCATATGCAAGTTTATGGGCCTTTGGCCCACAAGAAAAGCCTTATGTGACTAGATCAAACATCATTGGAAATCGAGAGGGGAGATAGAGATACATCTAGGGTACAAAGATTTTTTTATTATTGTCTTTGTCAATGTGGAAGATAGAGTCTGAATATTTGATGGAGGTCCCTACCTTTTTTGCATCAACTAGTTTATACATACGGCCATGGATGGAGAATTTCAACCTAGAGAAGGAAACCTTTACCAATGTCCCATTCTGGGTTGACTGTACTCCCTTCCCCTAGATTATTAGCTTCCTCCAACTTTAAATTTTATAGGATACACATTGGGAAAATTTATTATAATATCAAAAGAAACACTACAAGGAAGATACATCGTATGTAAAAATCTATGTGGAAATGGATATTTCTAGGGCACTGTGGTGAAGTAAAATCATAAGTGCGAACACGAATGAATTCCTCTAGCTCGATAATGGGTCTAGCCACAACAGGTACATTCTATGGAATATTTCCTTAGATTAGAATCAATCAATAGGGCCTACCTCTTGGTCCCTTATCCTACTTGCTGATGTTCTCGCTTTCTCACTCCAGCAATCTCTCCCTTCCTTCTTCAAGTTCCTGAAACAAGTAAACAACAACAACACAAAAACATAATAATAGAAAAATTGCAATTCAACCTACTTAATAAGTCAATAAGAATTAAGACACAAATATGTGATATTACAAAAAATGTAGGAAATCAATTATAGTTGCATATATTAATATCAAAGAGAGATTACAACCATTGGTCTTGACGTCGTAGTCTTCCTCTGAAAAAACTAGGTTCCCACACACTTCTGCTAGCACTTCATGATTACTTCAAACTAAAATAGTTTAAAGACTCTTCCCTTTAGTCTTCACTCCAAACCAAACACATTTCTCCCTCGCATAACTAGATGGCTACAAATAGTAATAGCTTGCTTGTCTGGTATATTTACACTTAGCCAAAACTCAAACTCTGACTGTCACACTAGTCACTCGCTTGTGCTTGGGGAGAAGCGAGGTTTATATAGGAAAGATGGATGGGAGATGGATCCTCTTCTCATGGGATAAGGACTTATCCCTTGAGGTAGTTCCATCAGTATAGGGGAAAGGAGCCCAAACTGTCATCCTCGACCCCATCCATCCAAACCATTTACTAGACTTCCATTATGGATCTTCTAGAGATGGAAGCTTCAACTCTATTTTAAAAAGCTTTCCATAACAGGACCGGTGCAACTGGAACATAGCTCAGTCACACCGACCAGCACGGGGAATAGTGCTAATCTCTACACATCGGCACAAGGGAGACAAAAGTCATTAGCGGCAGCCTTGTAAACTAGGAAACATAGAAGTTTCAGGGGAAATAGTACAAAAGGGAAATGATCTGCTCTTGAAGAGGGACATAATGGGAGTTTCTCCATGAAGGTAAAGCATGTGGGGTTCACTATAGAGGTCCTCCAGGATCAAGGAATGGGGAGTACAAGGACAATGACAAAATGTTGTGTAAAAACTGTTGCCTAAAGCGTGAAGGTCAAACTAGAGTGAGGGATGAAATTCTTTATAAATCAGTGCGGGGAACTAGTCTGTCATCGGAAAACTACAAGAAGTACAGATACATATACATAAAATGAGATCTTTGCCAAATGATACATGAATCATGGCATGGATGCAGCCATCCAAAGAATGATCATGTAAATGGATCCAGGTATGGGTGCAGCCATCCATCAAAAAGGATCATAACAAAACCAAGGTATGGTTGCAGCCATCCAATAATGAGAAGGATCACATATGATAACTCACAGTCTAGTCATATCCAACCATCTAATAGAGACATGCATATCATCATAACCATGTCACACCACTTCGCAACCTAGACTTTCATGATTTGAGTCCAGGGTCTTGCACTCACCCACAACCCAATCAAGGTATAGATTCTAGCATGCGAATAGATGTGTTGACGTCGAACATGCTAGAAAGTCACTTGATTACTAGTCAATGATATTAACTGTTAACAAGCATAGGATTAACCATCAATAATGACAATGGCGCTCAAGGTACTATGAACACAATTCACGGAATGTGAATACAGGAATTGAAGTTGAACACTTGTGAAATCATTCGATCGAAGGCCAATGATGTAAAATTGTCATCGAGTGTGAAGAACTTTCCATTGAGGCATGCAAGCTCTAAGGTACTAGAAGGGAGTCTCTCGATCAACTTCCTAGATAATGAGATGATGTCGACGGAAAGTGGCTATGTTGAAGGAGGGCCATAATGAATCCCACATCATCGACACAACACGAGAGGATGCAAAACGATTTTGGATGATACAAAGAAACAGAGGTAAGTGTAACTGCAGAAGGACAACTCTTGAACATATCAGCAACACAACTGGAAGTTTGGCAGCTTTTGGATCCATAGGATCGGCGGTCATGGTGACATAGCAAAGATCATATGGAAGGAAAAAATCAACAACCCAAACCCAAGAAGGTCAATGATGTAAAGGAGGATGTCCCAACCTGACAGAAAGCAAAGAATATCATGTTCAAGAGTGAGCTGCTAACACGACTCGATAGATTTCAAAAT
>APFE030255841.1:14759-38379 GCA_000404065.3 Pinus taeda
TTTTTGGCGAGTACCCCAATTATTGTTTAATCACAAGCTTGAAGGGGATAGCATATGCTTGCACTGTAAGTTCATCCTTTGGACGAATTCCACCTAGTAAGTTTAATGAGCCCTAGGAAGGAGAAGCTCATGCTCATCATGGTGACGAATCCAATGTCGTTTAATAGCTTAACGAGTCTGACAAAGGTGTAACTCAGTATCTTTTTCATGTTAAGATAGTTTGAAAATGACATGTAAAATAAAACTCCACGTGGTCCCTTTGCATACATTTGTGTCTCTCGAGCATGAAAAGGTAGAAAACAATTCTTGAGAGAACTGCTTGACCATTTCAGTGAAGGAGTACTTTTTTTTAAATAGTACCTCCCAGCCCGAAAAAGGGGTAGACTTATAATAGGTTCACGACGTTTCGCATCTGTTAACAAGTTTGAAATGACAAGGGCTCGACCATATTTTCTCTTCTAAAGGGTCGAGAAGCACTAAAAGTGAACCCTCCATTTCTATTCTCTTTCATGATTCAAAAAGGGAAAAATACTCAGCGATCTTTTCATTTTTTACAAGTCAAAAAAGAGCTTAAATATGACTCATCCTAGAGGAATGAGTGGTATAAAGGGTAGCAGTTGGTTCTAGTAATGGAGGAACTTCTTAAAACATGTAATGGTCAAGAGGCTGGCTAATAAAACCACTCATCGTTGCGGTCCCTCAGGAAAGGAAACACAACGAAGTGAAAGCGTATGATTGGCCAAAGAGATGGTGGCAATGGAATGAAACAACCAAGGCTCACCTAGCATAAATGAGCTGAAATGGCAATCACGAGATGTAAATTGGGCATGGATTCATTTTTACACAAGCTTGAACCATGGAGAACAGTGCTTGGAATCGGTTTCATGTTTACACAAGTTTGAAATGAAAAAATATGCTATAGTTTCATTTTTACACAAAACCACGCTGTACAGAATTGAATCACACACTACTGTAAATAAGTAACCATACAAGATGACCTCAACATAGTACTTTTTGAGGTGAAGCCCATTTCGGGGCTTACCAAGGGTATTTCCTTCATAATCGATAAGTTCATAGGCTCTTTTATGCAAAACACATTTTACAATATAGGGCCTATGCTACATAGGTTCAAACTTGCCTGCTCCCAGCTTATCATTAGCTTGGTCATATAGTAGGACCAAATCACCCTTAGAGAAAGCACGAGGGGAGACCGACTGGTCGAAATGGGATTTCACCCATTTATTTTGTGCTTCAATGACCAAGGCAACGAGACGACAAGTCTCATTCAGTCGTTCTAAATATAAGAGGTGTTCCTCTTGAGGTGATGTTTCAAGGAAGAGTTCAACAACTAACTTAAGTGAAGGAATCTCACATTCGATCGGCAATGTTGCTTCTAGACAATAGACCAGTTGGAATGGTGTGAAACCAGTGGCATCTTTGGTTGAAGTTCAATAGGCCCACAGAGTTGGAAAAATCATGAGATGCCAGTTTGACTTGTGCATCCCAATAGTATGTTGAAGCATGGTGACCAAAAATTTGTTCACAACTTCAACTTGGCCGTTGGCTTGAGGGTAATATGGGATTGAGATATTGTGGTACAAGCCCAATGCAGATATCAGTTCTTCTATCATGTAACCTCTAAAATTGGAGCCATGATTTGTGACAATGGCTTGGGGTGTGCAGAACCTAGAAATAACATGGTTAAAAAGGAATTGAATTGTCATCTTACCATCTACTGAATATGTATGCATTGCTTCAGCCCATTTGGTGAATTAATCCACAACAATGCTAATGTGTCCATACTCCCCGACCGAACAGGGGTTACATGTCATATAATAAATGCCCCATTTGGCAAAGGGACCAATGATAATGAAGGGGTGTAGGTGAGTGGGTGGGGTGCGCATCTTGCATTGGTAGATTTGGTACTCGTGACACTAGCGGACATCACGAATGCAGTCTTTGAACATGGACAACAAGAAATAACCTGTGCGAAGGATTTTCTGAGCTATAGCATGACCAGACATATGACCACCACATGCCCTAGAGTGGCAATCATTGAGAACTCTTTTAGCTTCCTCAATCGTGAGGCATCGATGAAGAACAGAATCAACATCGACAAGGTATAAAATATCACCAATAATGCGGTAGGGTTGAGAATGATATCGAATCCTTCGATGATCATCTTTGGTCTATACAGACCGAAACGTGTAGGTTTGGAGATACATAATGATATCACCGTACCATGGATCAAGGGTGTTAATCGGGAAAAGGGTCTCATCTAGGAGTTGTTCATCTACACCAGCAGGGAGAGCTTTGGAGGGAAGGGAACAAATTAACTTGGTAAAAACAAGTGACTTCTTAGATTTGGCCATAGTAAACATCAAATCAAATTCTTGCAGGATAACAATCCATTTAGAATACTTGCCCCCTAGAAACTGACAAGTCGGGATGTAGGTCATAGGGTTGCATTTAGAAATCATTGTATTCGTTCATAAGAGAATATAATGCTGAAAATGTTGAACAGCCTAGACGACAGCCGAAGCCAACTTCTGGACATGTGCATAACATGTTTCTGTGTTGAGGAGATTCTGACTCAAGTAGTAGATCACATGTTTAGTTCCTTCATCGTCGTCTTGAACCAACACCATAGCTATAGTGCTAGGAGTTGTAGCTAGGTAAAGGAAGTAATCTCGATAATATTCCAGTGGATGCAATAGACGAGCATTTATGAGGACAACCTTAAGATCATTGAAATATTTTTGGGCTATCTTATCCCATGCCAAGGTGTTCCTTGTTTGAGCAACCGGGTAAATCTTGTAGCTAGCCTGGCATAGTTGGATATAAAACGATGAAGAAAATTGGCCCTTTCCTGAAGGCTCTAGAGTTGGTGTAGTGAAGATGGAGGGGGTAAGTTTACAATGGCCTTGACTTTTAGCGGATCCAAGCGAATACCATCCTTGGAAACAATGAAGCCGAGGAGTCATCCTGATTCCACATAGAAAATGCATTTGTGTGGATTTAACTGGATGTTATAGTGTCCGCAACATAGAAAAATTTGCCGAAGGTGGTTTTAGTGATCTTGTCGCTTACGAGAATGGGAAGGAAGGTCATCCAAGTAAGGTTGAAAAATGCTACGAATATCATGAAATGCATAGCACATTGCCCGTTGAAATGTGGCCCCAATGTTTTTTAGGTCGAAAGGGAGTTTCTTGTATGCAAACGTACCCCCTAGGCAGATAAAGGTTGTATTCTCTTGGTCAGCTAGTGCAATATTGATTTGGTTGTAACCATAAAAACTATCCATAAAGGAAAAGATCTCGCTCCTAGCACATTCATCAATGATTTTATCAATGAAGGGAGTAGGATAGTTATCTTCAAGATAGGCACGATCAAGATCTCGATAATCCATGCAAACACGAATCATGCCTTATTTTTATTCACCAGGACAATATTGGACACCCAATCTGTAAGGGGAATGGGATAAATGAATCTAGCTTTGAGAAGCTTTTTGTCTTCACCATTAATAGCAACGGCCTTTCTAGGGTGCACCGAATGAAGCCATTGGCAAACGGGTTTCGCATCCAGATACGTTGGTATTTCATGCACCACGATGCTAGGATCAATGGTAGGCATTTCATCATAAGACCATGCAAACACATCACGGAATTCCTTAAAAAGACAAGTATATGTCTTGATCTCATTTGGAGAACAAGATACCCTGATATGAACGTGTTCAATGACGTTTGGTTTGATAGAAATGTCAATCAGGAACATTTGGGTAATATTACCCAAATTTCCTTCTGACCATACTTCATGAGTAATAGTCGGTGATGGAAATGGAGAAGACGAGTCCTCTAAAGATGTAGACATGACCACCGAGTGAGGCAGGAACGAGGAGTGATGATGGGTATCGATCCATGGTGGTTCCCATAGAGACATGATTTCGATGATACCTTCATCGGTGAGGAAGGTCTCAGCTAAGGGATCAAAAGATTCCAAAGTGCCAAGCCAGGGGGATTGAGAATGCATATCGAGAGACGTCTTTGAGATATGAGAATCAAAGGATGCAGAGTTCATAGCTGAAACAATTTCCACGTAATTGACTTCGGTGAGACTAAGTGGCATGACATCACCCCAAGCATCAACCAGATCTGGTGCAGGTAAGATCCAGGGATTAGATTTGACCTAGATCATGTTGGATTTCAGATTTCTGTGGCTTGAATCTTTTGAATAATTAACCGGAGAATCCACAGTTTCATTATTTTTGAATCATGTTAACGAAGGAAACATGATGAGGTGGGAGTGGAAAAGTCCCCATTAAAGTAGAATATTTGAAGAAACCTTCCCCCACACTCTCAAAGGGAGCACCAGAGTGCTTGACATATGGAACCTTGCCATCAGATGTGGAAGAGGTAAAGAAAGATAGCTAATCAATGGTGACAATCCTCCCTTGATGGGGAAAATGGATCACATGGAACAAAGATGAGGCCACGATATGCATGTCATGGGTCCAACTTCGGCTGAGTAGAAGATTATAATTGAGATTGGTGTCAAAAATCTCTACCTCAACTTGCACTATATTTCCTTCTACGGTGATGGCAAGGTTGGGTAAGACACTAAAGGGTCGCAAATCGCTCCCATCAAAAGCTTCCAATGTGTTTGGATACTAGTTCAATGTAAGGGAACCAATGGCCTTCCAGCACGCAGTTGACATGATACGGGTAGAAACACCTTCATTGATGACAATGTGGTGCATGGTCTTTTCATTAATGATTACCTGAATAAGAAAGGAAAACTAATGAGGAAATCTTAGAACATGGTTCTCTATATCAAAACAAATCAAACTAGGATCAGTGGGATCGATTACCCCCGACAGCTGATAGCAAAGATTTCCGTTGTGATAGGCAGCATTGGAGTACCTCGAGAGCCAACATGGCTGGCAGTGCCTAAGCCAAATCTTCAACAATATTGTAGTGTTGAGCGGCTCGGGCATTTGGATTGTACAAGGATTTCTGTAGCATGCCTAGAGAGGGTGACCATGGAACGGAATCAAGGTTAGGGTGCTCGATTTATAGAGGGCTAGAAAGCAAGGTAGAAGAAGAAGGTGGAACTTCGGTTTCTTTCCCTATTGTGGGAGTTGTAGTTTGATCATCCTTCAATCTAGTAGCCACATTAATGGGCATGCTCATCATGAACACTTGAGATCCATAGGAAGAAGATTGGGGTTGGTCTACCATCTGAGTCTGTTGAGACAGAAAAGGCTTTTTGAGGATAGCATGGGTCCCCTTGACCAATTGACTAACTTCGGATCGTTGTGGACAATCCTTATTATAGTGATCCTCCTCACAAATGAGGCAAGGATACTTAGGATTCTGTTGCGATGATTTGCCAGAAGACACTTTGGCAAGACCCTGTTTCAGGGCATCGACTTTAGCTGTTCCATTTCCTTTCTTTTTTCCTTTTGAGGATTTTTCTGCTACGGAATATTAAACAGCGTGGACCTTTGATGTTTTACCAGGGCCTGGAGGGTTTTGAGATGAACTTGATCTGATAATCACCCTATGAGTGACCTCTGTTAAGAATTATTAAAATGAAGGTATTACAGACTCATGTGCTCATGTGTGTCTATGTTATTTAAGCAACGAATCGATCAGATTGTAAATACATAAACACTAAAAAATGGAAAACAACAGAGAAATATAGTAAGCAAATACAAGAACACAAACAATTAATAAGGAGCTCACCCTATCCTCTAGGGCTACATCTCCGGTCTAGTTATTAGTGGTGGCCTTCTTTTATTGTGTCTTGAAGTAGAGAATTACAATGAAGGAGCTCAATATGAGTCTCCTGAAACAGATTGGCTTGGCAGGGTGGTTCCTGGATTCCCCAAGCCACTGGAGTACACAAACTCTCTTCCTTAACATCTCTTTGACCTCTCTGGTCTGACAGATCCTCTCATGGATGGCTTGAATCTCTCAAGCTCTTTAGTGCTCGACACTACCTTTGGTCAGCTCGGCCCTCTGTCCTCTTTCTTCTTTTTTCCTTACTGGTTTTTCTCTTCTCTCTCTTCTGTCTTTGGTGTTCCTTCTCTCAGTTCCCTGACTCTCTCCTCTCTATCAAGTCTGTATATGGTCTTAAAGCCATTCGAGCTCATGGCAGTTCATTTCCTCTTCCACCTTCGTCGGATCACCTGCTTGCAACTATGCTTGGAGTTCACTATTTTGGTGCCATCATTATCCTCTCAAGAATGGCTAATTGTCCTCCTGCGAACTGTGTCAGCTTGCCTTGTCAGTTCGTTTCTTCAGTTACGTTATGGAATGACTCATTTTCCACCATGGCGGTCAATTCAGACTTCAAATTCTTTCATATCGCAGCTTAATCCCTTGTTAATTCCGTCTTCTCCATCAGGAATGATCTCAGCCGTTAGATCTAGAGCCCCTAGATCCAACACCATCCGCTCTTTTTGTGTGGTGGACTTGATTGTCCATTAGCACACGATGAGTGGAAATTTCCTCTCTCCTTCGCTTGCCACACGTCGAGCGCTAAGTGGAATCACTCCGCTTTCACCAAAACTACTTACCGCCCTTGGATGCCCCCGATCAATACCGTCAGTTTTGGAGCGAATTCCACCTTTAGCTCTTAACATTTTATCCCATGGTTTTCCCTACTCCCATGTGACCTAGTGCTTGGGGCTTCTCCATTTTGAGGGTTTTCGCCCTAAGCACTAATCACACATCAACAAATCCCTCTGTTTCCCTATCCGGGCTCACCAGGGGCTAGTTTTGCCTTGCGTGCAATCTCCATGGGCCTTGGTCGACATGCTTTGACCAAGGTTCTCATCGTTCCACGCTGGCTACAACTGCCACTGGTTTAGAGGTGTTTTTTATCGTTGTTTTAAATTATTTGAAGTCTGTCCCAACCTGGTACAGCCATGGCTCTGTTAATCATTCTTTATGGATCCAATTCGGATCACAGCATTCCCATTTAAAATATTTTGGACCATCAAAAGTTGGTTTTCTTTCAAGCATTGATTAAGTGAGGGTACTGCTATCTCACTTGCCAATCTCAATCCACTTTGCACTGCTCGGCTTCAAACCTTTGTGTCCAATTCTGAGGTACTCAATATCTCCTCCGCGAGTTGTCCTCACCTTCCTATCCAAGACTGTGTCTTCTTGCAATTCATTTAGATATTCAGGTAGCAGGTCATCAATAGAATGAAATTGATTTTTCTCTTCAAGATCCTCAACCATTGAAGGTTCGAACAATCTCAAGAAATATGCATTTATGATTGAGTAGATGTGCATGTAAGCTAGTAGATCAAGGCAAAAAGCATTTTCATCGATCTTCTCAAGTATCCTAAAAGGTCCATACCTGATAGGATTTAGCTCTTTACCTTCACCTCACATCCTGTCCTTGCTGATATATAGCCAGACCTGATCTCCAACTTGAAAACTATGCTCCATCCGATGCATGTCATGCCTAGCCTTGTATCTAGCTTGGCTCTTTTCCAGTTGTTCCTGTACTGCCTGGTGGATCTCCTGGATCTGTTAAATGAACCTAGTTGCCTTGTCCACATCACTATGTCCATCACTATGGTATCTTTACCAAAGACAAAATCCAAAGGAGACCTTGGTGTGAAACCAAAACAGGTTTCAAAATGAGATCTCTATGTAGAAGAATGTTTTGCTCTATTGTAAGAATGTTGCACATAACAAAAATGATCATCCCAAAGCTTAGGATGTTTACTACAATATCCTCTGAGTAACTGGATCACTGTCTTGTTAACTACTTTTTTCTGGGCATCGGTTTGTGGATGAAAAGTTATTCTTTTCTTCAGTTGGATGTCCATCAGCTCACACGGACTTGACAAAAACTTCCCCACAAATCAGGTGTCTTGATTAGATACAGTAGAAGTGGGTAATCAAAAATGAACCCATACATGTTTAAAGAACAATTTTGCAGTTTGTTCAGCTGTAATATGTTTATTACAAGGCATCAAAATACACATCTTGTTGAACCTGTCCACAACCACATACAGATAATCATGACCTTTCCTAGATTTAGGCAGTCCTCCAACAAAATCCATGGAAGCACTTTCCCAAGGGTGAGAAGGAACTGGTAATGGAGTGTACAAGCCTAATTTTCTATTGCTAGGCTTACTTTTAGCACACATAGTACACCCTCTTACATATCTAGAAACTGGTCTAAAAGTGCAGAAAGAGGCTCCCAAAATGCATAGTGCTATTGTAGCCAACGTTTGAAGGTCTTCCTCAACTCCAAATTGATCTCATGATAGCTCATTGGAAATATATTTGTGTCTAGCTATCATTTAACGCATCAAGAAAGTCATTCGGTGATTCCATCTAGGAAAAAAAATATTTTACCAAGGTCCCTCCAAAGGTGCATCAACCCTCCTAAGGCAAATGATGTTTTCAACATTTCTCCCAAAAAATGAAACCTGTGTAAAAAATGAAAGAGGTTTTTTTTCTTGGGTCAATGATGGATAAAAATATCTCTCACTTTTGTCAAATTCATCTTTTCTTTCTCAGAAACATAGTTTGAAGAAAAACCATCCCTTATGTGTGGTGAATGGCTTGTTCCTTGGAATGACTTCGCAAAAAATGATGGAGACCTAATGTTTGATGATATGAAATCGCCTCATACCTTCTGATATCCCTTATGCCTCCTCTACTTAGATATCTCTAATCCATAGCTAACCCTAGCTCAGTGGAAGAGGAAATTATGGTTTTAGTGTGTGTTTCTCTTTTGATTTTGCAGGTGAATTGGTGTTCATGATGACTTGATTTTTGCAGTGGCAGGTGCTTGGCAACATCATTAGATGCTTAGGAGCAGTAGTCATTATTGGCCACCTCATGTCCTTGTTGATCATTATTGGCATGTCATCATCAAATTTTTACCATGGCGGGACCCTAAAACCTAATGAGACCAAATCCTATGTAATTTATGGAATGAACTGCAAAATGAACATGAATCGTGATTGAAAAGTATGGAAGTAGACCAGCAAGTACATACCATGAGGGAAAAACTAAGGTAAACCGTACCATCCATGGATCCATGACCTAATAGAATGCAACCTCATCAAAATGAGACTCCTACTATAAAATGCAAAATAGCAGATTTTGATCACTGATGGCAATCACTTGGTATCTTGGACAGCATCATATGCTAGTACAGTGAATGATGAATCAAATCATTCGTAAGGCGTCATATATCTGGTGTAGACAAGAAAGGTAATTAAGTGTTAAAAGGCATGGGAGGTTGATATGTGGACCCATAAGGAGGAGCCCATCCCTGCTGGTAAGGATTTTGACCCCATAGTTGGGGAATTTGGCCATATGGCATGTGAGGATGCCCCCACTATGGTTTAACTTAGCCAAAGGGAATATTAGGACCTTGAATACCTTGAAATTGTCCATGCACAGGTTGCTGATTGGCAACGTATGGGTTAAAAGGTTGTTGAGCCTATTGACCTTGGACATATGGGTATGGGACTTGTTGTCCTAAAACATAGGGCTATTGGGCCTATTGTCCCTAAACAATAGGGTTTTGGAACTGTAGTCCTTGGGTATACGGTTGATATGCTTGTTTCCCTTGGACATAGGGGTTACATACCTGGTGTCCTTGGCTGGCAGGATTCTGAATAAGAGGATTTTGTACCTGCTGCTACAGGATTTGACCTTGAACCTGTCCCTGCAAGGGTTTCCCTTGTTAATAGGTATACAAGGGTTTTTATTTCCTAGGTTGGTTTTACTGACCTTGCAGTTGAAAAATATTTCCCTGGGTTTGTAGAGGTTGGCCCTGCGAGGGTATGGGTTGAGAGGTATGCAGAGCATATTACATCTGCTATTGCATAGTCTGCTGTAACTATTGCAAGGGTTGACCTTGCGTTTCTTGCAGGTGAACTTGCTACGGGATAGTCGACTCTTGTTGTTGCGTAGAAAGCCCTTGTTGTAACAAAGGTTGCCCATGTTGTTGTAAAATTTGTCTTTGTTGTTGTAAGGGTACTTGAATAGTGCCCAGGAAATTAACGAGCTAAATCTGGTCATAGCCAAGGACGATGTACTGCCCAGACGGGATGGTGTAAGGTTGATTAACTAATCCTTGAGAACTATGTGGAATGTAAGGATTTTGGTATTGGACCTGAGACCCATAGGGCTGCTGATACTGAACATTGTTCGATCCAGACGGACCACTAGGATTCTGAACCTATTAGTACTGGACATTGCTTGATCCAGTAGGGTCAGCAGGGTTGTAAATAATACAAGAAGAGGGTTGGCTTATACCAAGCATGTGAGCTTGTGAGCTGCTCACATTAGTGACACTTGACACCATAGAGACATTCAGGTTCTACCTCTCATGTGGTGGCATAATCTAGCCACTGATTAATGGGACAGAAGAACTGGTAGAGGCAATCTTTGAAACAGTCAGTTGTGACTACGCGTAACTGGGATTGATGGTACAAGAGTGTTTGGGATAGTGGGCTAAACAAGGATTGAAGTAACAATTGGTTGGGAAGTCGTGGTTGTGACGAATAGACATAACGTAATTCTGATGCTTGATGCCAAAACAAACATATGATAGAGTGATGAGGCACTCGGTGTGCCTGAAACTATGTGCCCTAAATACATATAACCGGGTGGAAAGTTGGCGGGAATACCTTCTAAATAAGGGAAACCCTTAGGGGGGAACTGCAACTGCAATTCTCCTCCCTCTATAGTGTGTGGAGTTGAGACTTCGGACTGATCTGGAGAAGTTACTGGAGCATCACCTTCGAGTTCCATGTTTGAAAACAAACAATGACGAATGACTGAACGTGTACTAGGAGATAGTTCAAAAGGAACACTTGGTTGATCATACGAACTGTAAGGACGTTGTGGTTTATCTCAACAACATTAAGCAGAGGATTCAGAGGATAGATAACCAGTCCAAGCTGACTGTTAATGGTCGACGAGTTCTCTGGAGTTCGAACGGGATTATCTAGAGTTTTTGGGTCAAGACCAGTAGATGACCCTGAATCGAAATTAGGTGGAGGTCGAGATGATAATGGTTGAACACTCAAAACTATTGCAAGTTCAACATTTTTTTCCTCAAATGGCTCTGATAACTTAGGAAGTGGCTCGTATGACAAACTTTTAGATGGAGGAGAGGAAGAGGAAATGGTTGAACCAGATGGTTCAGCCATGCTGACCTTGTCTTAGCTGACAGAACAAATAACTTCAAGGCTTTAAAATGTCATTTTAAGGGAACTCATGATTTGGGCAAAAATCTAACAAGATGTTTTGGATATTGGGCAATCAATTCTTTAAGACTCATAAAATATTGATGTTCTTTCAATTTTTAAGAGTTGAGAAAGAAAAAAGGATGACTCTATCACTTTCGATTGGAAACGAGCTCGAAAGGACAAGTTCTCAGATCATCTTTTAATTTTAATGAGTCTATTATCACTCAGGTTTTTCCCAAAAGTTGTAAGAAAGGGAAAGGAGGCTGAGGTAACCACAAACCAATATTTTAGATGCAGATTCTAGCCAATATGCATCCAGAGAGGGCTCTCTCTTTAAGTTTTAGCTTTGTTTTGAAAGATATTAGGCTAGTTGTGAAGTTTAGGAGTTTGTTTGAGTTTGGGTGGTGAGATTCAATAGCAAAGGGATAAGACTCAATAGTTCAGGCCATTGGGCTAATGGAGTCAAGTAAGATGGCTTTACTGGACTTGGTTTCTTAACAAAGGACGGTTTTACAAAGCAAGATAGTCAAACAGAGAACAAATAAAGACTTGGGATAGATGGAATGGTTTCAAAATAGATGAAGGGCAATTAAGAATCCTTCAACTTATTTGAATAATGGAACTGGAATTGATTACAAGTAAAGAGCAATTAAGTATTCTCTAAATAATAATCAAAGTGGCAGAATAGGAGAACATGAACAATTAAGATTTCACTGCTTATTCTAATTTAGAAGAAAACATAGAAAATGATAACTTTTGAAGACAAAGTGCAATCAAGCATATTATGAATTACTCTTTTTTGTTTCTCATTCAGAGGTGAAACATAGATGATATAATAAACAAGGAAAACTTTAACACATAAGGTATAGAGGACTTATTGATCTGGTGTTTGATTCAAGAAATCTGCAAAAAGTCCTTTGCCTCAAATCTTTATCCAACAAGCCATACGAAAATTTGATCCAATCATCACTTTATTCCAAAAAACTAGTATTACAACAATGTATATGAATCCACACCTCGATACTCCAATTGAGGGAATATTTATAAAAAATATTTTACACAAAATATCTCATAATAAAGTGAGATATATTCTAGTGATGACAAATCATTTTTACAAGAAAATAGAGACAGTTAGTCTCAAAGATAGGAGAAAAGAAAGCAGATGTTGTGCTATTCCTATTTGTGATGAGTGTGTTGGAGGTAGGTCCTTTTATTTGGCTTGTTGTTGTCTTCTTTAGTAATTCCGTGTTGGATGCCCTGTTTTGACTGATACTCTTTACCTGCTCTGATACTCTTCGACCTGTTTTGACCAGTGTTCACCTTTATTCATCTAACCATGGTAAATAGCCCAAAATTTACCTTTTACCAGAAATAAAATTTACAAAATTTCTAACATTATCTTCCCACCATTTCTGCTCTGGCAATTTGTGCTTTTGAAGTTTCCTTAGAGTTTCATCGGTCTCTGTATATCTGAAAAAGTTAGGTTGAATGGTGAATAGGTGCTTTACCTCATGCTCAATGTAGAATAAGTTCTCTAAGCTGTCATAGAGAACTCGGCCTGTGGGAAGTGCTTTCACTCCTAATGCACTTGATGATGGGCTAGCTTGATTGCTAGCATAGTTAAAGAATTTATCTACATAATCAATGTGTTTCATCAATTTGTCATTAATGACCAAAGGACTTGGTAGCCCTTTACTCTGCAAAACTGTGAAATTCTCTATAAAATAATTGATTTCTACTTGCATATCTTGGCACCTTCTCTCTAAGTTCTGCATCATCTTGGTTAGAACTCTTTTGATTTCCAAAATGGTGTCTGTCCTATCAGAGATTCCAAGTACTTCCAATTGTTCTCTGTTTCTATTATTCAAAAACTATATGAGTCGATTGGCTTCCTCTGGCATTTTACCCAACTGTGCTCTTGTTTGCTGAATTGCTCCATGGGTTGTTTTTATTAAGTTGATCTGCTCATAGATCACTTGGATAGATGGCCATATTTCATTTATATACTGAATGATATTAGCCCAAAGGATTTTCCTTATTTCTTCCAAGGTTTTATCAAAAGTGAGTTGTTGTTCTAATGTTTTGACTTTACTTTCTAAAGCTTTAATCTCCCTAGTTTTTTCCACAACACTTATTTTGGAGATATCATAATTTCTTTGTGCCTTAGCCAATTGTTCTTTCACCTATTTCAACTCTGTAACCTGTAATCTCAATTCTTCCATGGCATTTATCAATTATTCTATGCTCATATTAGTACTGTTGCCTGGTGCAATTTTACCTGTAATTACTTCTGTTGTGGCTGTTGGGACATTTGGAGCTAATGATGTTCCAAGTATAGAGGGGACTGCAGTTGAGACTATGGGGATTACCTCAGGAGGCTGAGAGGTCGACTCTCCCTGCTTTTCCTTCAGTACTTTTTCTAATGCCTGCTCTGTATCATTCAGCCTTTCATTAAGTTTCAAGAGCAGGTCCATCATGTCCTCTTCAGATTTCTATTGTATAACTTCTGCAGTTTGTGGATGCCTTGAAGGAGGTATTTTCCGCTGTTTCCTTAGGGCAGCAATGTCCTCGTCTTTTTTCTTGATTAGTGCCTTTATGCCTTTAGCATCTTTGGGATCATGTCCCAATCCAATGATGATCTCTTCTAATGATTTGATTCTGTTATCCTTGGCCAAAGAAGAGGCTTTCTCCAAATTTAATTGAGCAGTTGTATTATCCAAGGAATTTTGTAACTTATGGGCCAGCATTTCTTTATCAGTCGGTGTGGAATAAACCATTTCCCCAGTTTTCTTGTGGAGTTAAATTTGGTCCATAGGATGAATATCTTTGGCTAGGACCTCCAAGTTGGTTCTAATGTAATCTGTTGCTAACTGGGGTTGCTGCACCTTTGGCTTAACATAACTCATCAACATTTTACCTTGTTTAATGTCATTGGCTGACATTAATCTCTGCTGGTTTGTGGGGGCCATTTTCAAATACTGACTGTAAATTTGAAGCCTTATAGGATCATTTCTGGCTTTTATCTTTGTGAAGGTTTTCTTGATGTCTGAGGCCTGTTTGCTTTACGGCTTGAGGGATGACACTTCTGTACTGTGTTGTGTTTCTAATTCTTGCATCTGTGAGCTAGTCAATGTTCCTCCCACTGTAAAAGTTTGTTGGCTAGCTCTTTCTTCTCTCTAGCTATCTACATTTTCTTCAATTATTTCCTCTTCTGATAGAGGATTCAGTCTTTGACTCTTGGCTCCAGGTTGTTCTGTTGGTCCACTGATAGGTGTGATGGTTTCTCTGTCTCTCTTTTTATGTCTTTCCTCATTTAGAGGAGTTTGCAAGGCTGGGCTTTCTGCTGCTTTAGTTTGGGCTAGAGGAATTTGCACTTGACTCTGTTCTCTGGACATCACATGCTGATTTGTCACTATAGGCTACTCTGTAGTCTCTATTTCTTTGCCTTTGGAAGTCCCTGTAGCTGGCATGTTGGTTTCCTATGCAGGTTGTTGGGAATTTGCAGCAGAGGATGTACCAATTTCTGATTGTTGGGGCAACATGAATGATACCTGTCCAAAAGAGTCTAGGTCAAGGTTTTTTCAAGACCTTTCATAGCATTTTCCATATTTTCTTGCTCACTAATTTCTTCTATTAGGGTCCCTTCTACCCATTCATCCTTATTTGCAAATTGTTCAATTTCTGGGATCTTCTGATGTATATAAACTAACAGCCTGTTTCTTGTCCTTCTGTCACATATGAAACTATTTGGGTCATATGGCACCCACCAAAAACTCTTCTTCAATCTAAGCTGGTCTTCTAAAATCCTTTCAGCTTCTTGCCATGCATCTCTAGAATTGATGACAAAAGGTCCTAGCTGGTTCTTTGTTCTTAACTCAACTTTCTTCTTTGCACTACAAAAATGGACTAAGTCTGCATTGATAATTTGTCTGAAATACTCTAGTGCAATCAATTTCATGGGCACATATTTAGGCAACTTGAAAGGGCAAAGTTCAGACCCATACATTATGATTTTTGTGTGATTTTGGTACAGGTACCAGTCACCTATCCTATACTGCTTGGAGAGTTGAAGAATCTTCTTCATGTCACTAGTGATTCTAGGAGGGGGGACTCCTATCAATAGAGTGGATGCTGGATGTACAAATAAGTCAATGAATTCATTATAGGTATAAAGAGACTCCAGAGTTTTATAAAAGATTGAGCTCCAAAAGATCACAGACCTTCGATTTCCTTTTGAGTCCAATTTCCTGATAGGGAAAGGAAAGTTGCCTGGTTGATGATATAACAAAAGATGGTATATAAAATATGTGTATTTGAAAACTCCTTCCCTATCCAAATTCATGAACTGATCATGGATTTTATTGGCAATGAAAGTGGCATAGTCATATCTGACAGCAGGACGTTGTCCAGGAGTAAATATTGACAACAAAACTAGAGTAATATCATCAACATATTCACTGGTATTAAATCCCATGATCATGGATATCATGTCAACAATAAGTCTATCAATTTCAGTGAAAAGGGTCTGCAGATAAGGAGGTGGAACCTTGGGTTGATAGTTTGGTAACATAAACATCTGAGAAATACAGGTTATCTCTGATTTGGGCAACTGAGGGGATTTTTCAAGTAGATATCCTAGGGAAAGAGGAGCAAGGGGCTGAGTGGAATGGAACTGTATCATTTCATTAATGGACTTAGCAGTTATGGGAAAAAGAACAGTTTGGGATGGGGACATTACTGCTCTGTGGGGAGGAAATACATGGGAAGGTTGGATTCCCACAGTCCAAAAATATCATAATTATTTAGATGACTATCTCTGATTTGGAAAAAGATTTTAAGGTGGTTACTATCACTAGATAGGCTGTTTATCTGAAAATATTTGTCGGCTAGGGGTAAATAATCTAAGTCTTTATGGGGTGTGTTCATGGGTGCGACATTCAGGGCTATGGGAGTTTCCATATTTGGTTCTTGTGTGTTCAAAATGGAATTCAGGCTTTCTATGGGAAAAATGAACTAAACAGCAGTTTTGGGGTCTTTTATGGTAATTATATACTATCTTTAACTTGAATTCGGCTTTCTCTGGTAGAATTCCCAGTGGAAACCAGAAATTGCAGGGTTGCAAGGAAAAAACGGATAAATACCTGGATTAAGAAGGAAAACCATACAATGGCAAGTTGGTTGATAGGCTGCAAAGCTTGTGCTGTACTCTTGCTGGTCAGGTGGTGGTTGAAAAGCTGGAACAGTGGACTCGGTTATTAATTTTCATGGGAGCTGGACACAGTGCATTACAGTGAAAATGAAGTTTTATCGCTTATTTGATGAAATTAAGTTTGGCAGGTATTTTTTGGCATTTATTGGGTGGATGATGTTAGCGTGATGGGAGGTTTTGTCGTTATGCAAAGGGTGGTAAGCAGTTTGATCGCACCACTTTTGGAATCGGGCGGTTTTAGACGGAGGGCGAGGGAGCATATGGAACGAGCGACACGTGGGAGAGGTACGGCGGAAAACCGCCTAGTGATCGTGAGTTAAAGCGTGGTCACCAGGGGGGTCACGATATCGTCGTCGACCATCGGATGGGAAAGCAGAGATCGTATGGTGGACGGGCAGGGGATATGGCAGGTTGTTAACTGCGGCGGGCCTGGCACAATAAAACGTGTTTTAATCATTTCGGGGCTATTTTGATTAGTTGCGGGGCGGCTATTAATTAACCCAAATGGTTAATGAATCTTGTACTGCGTGGCAGGGAAGGTTATTAATATTCTCTGGATAATTTTATTAATCCCTATTAGCTATATAATGGTTATATACCATTGGGGCGGGAATTATATAAAGTGCCACGGTTTTTATATAGTTAAATAATATGGGAAGGAAATATTTTTTCAAGGTTTATATAATATGTGTGTTAATTGTTAATATGAAATAAAACAAAAGTGCTAAGTATAAAAACAATTGAATTTTGTACTTAAACTTAGGCTCAGAATGAAAAAAGGGTTTTTATGAGGAATATTATGCATTTCCTAAGTAAAATAGGTTTTTTCAATTGGGCAAACTTTATGAAATGAAATGAATGATGGATGGATGATTTATGAGTACTTAGGCTTTTTAGATCATTGGGTCGAGGGTCCAGTCCCTCCAAAAGTCATAGAAATGCTTTGAACCCCTTTGACTTTCAAAGACCTTAATACTTAGGGGAAATTAGTGAAGTTCTTTAGGGAAAATGTGAATGGAAGATAGTTATTTAACCTTGTCTTGTTTGAACTGCATCAAGTGAAATATCTACCTTGCACTTGTGATAGAAGTAAAAGTTAACACATTTAGAAATATTATCCATCACAAGTAATTCTACAACCCCATCTAGCTACCCTACCTACTTTAGCCTGACATTTTTTCTTCTTTATTTGGGTGCACTTAGACTGGTAAACCCTTATCAAATCATCCTTTTCTTTACATGGAAAGCCTACCTAAGTCTGCACTTATTACATCCAAGAGCTCAGATGAAATTGTTGAGCTCCTTTATTTACTGTACCTTTCTAGTTATCTGCCAAGATTAAACAGTTTGGTCAGATTTTATTCTCTATCTCTAAAACATGAAATTCAAATAGGAACTAGCCAAGCTTAAGTTGTTTGACTCTTCATCAATTGTGGCAAAAGTTTAACAAGCTGCACATAATTACTTATTACAGAAAATGAAATAGTAGTGCCATTTAGTTTGTCACACTTTCCTAGTCTATTTTGTTTGGGGTTCATTTCTTTCACTTTTTTGACCACTTTATTCTTTTTACCCTTTGATTTTTGTTTTAGGGTATACCCTCTTTACATTTTTAAATTTTTTGATTTTTTGAAAATATGGAAAACCTTTGCAACAAGAAAAGGTATGAACATATTACGGAGCTCATCAAGTCAATCATGAAATGTGACACCTATTGGTATAGGAGCATAACAGAGTCAAAAATATCAAATGACTACTCTGGATGATCTAGGTAAACAGGATTACCTAGGAACCGTGAACTGTAGAATACCTCCTAGCAAACGAAGAAGTACAAGTAGGGAATCTCCCCAAATGCTATGTTCGGTGTATCACATTTGCAAGGTAGACGACTCGACTTCCTAAGGATAAAAGTATTATAGCCTAGTGGGGTCTCCTATTATATACATGATAGTACAGTGAGCACAAATCCTTGCTAGCGCTATCTAATACCGAAGCTAACAACAACTACTAGGCTTACAGACGTCGGAACACGTCTCTAGCATGGACCTTCTAGATGTGATCGTTAATGTCAAATGTACATTAGGTAAATTGAATTCATTTTAGAGTTGATCTTGAGTTAAGTTTTAGTTTTTAGTCTTAGCAATGCTACTCGAAAAACCTAAACTGCAACTAAATGGGACAAGTCCCCTTCAATTCGATGAAATGACTACACTAGAGAGGGTAGAAACTACTCAATCAAATGAAAACAATCAAGCAAATTAAAATGAAATGACTTTTCACTGCTTCATTTTTTTTAAAACAAGCTAATGAAAAATGCATTCCAATTCCTAATTTCCTTACAAGCACTTATCTATTATTCCTTTCGAAATAAACAAATTTCTTTTCCTTTTCAAATGCTAATGCAATTCTAGTTCTTAAGAGATGTGAATCATAATGAAGCAACAAGCTAGAATTTCGTATTTTCTCATGAAACAACAAAACAAACTTTCACAAACAATATTTCAATGAAAAAAAATTTGAGACAATGAGATCTTCAAGCAGATGAAAACATGAAAAGAGAAGTTCGTTCAGACCGACGAAGCACCAGCTTTGCCAAACACAAGACAGATAATGTAATATATGATGGAAAAAGACATTCAAACTAGTAAACAAAAACTTTTTCAAACTTGTGCAAAAGGAGGTCAAAGTCATAGAAGGGACCAAAAACAAATGTAAGGAGCAAACACACTCACAACCAGACTCGATGAGTCCACAAGTTGCTAAATGGATGACTAGCGAGATGTCCTACTGTTGTTGGCCACTCAATGACTTGATCATCAAGCAGCAAGATGACAAGCCTACAAGCAAGCAAAACCAAACGAAAAGTAGTTTTATAATCAGGGAGAAAAATAGTCAAAAGGCTCAAAGGGTCAAAAACACAAGAGCAAAACACACTAGCCAAGATTAGGGTCTAGCCCTAATCTTTAGTTACAAGAATCGATGCAACTACCTAACTAACAACAAGCACCAGAGGCGGATCGACGTGAATGTTCCTCTACAATTCATGTTGATCGGTGTGATTGTCAACCAATTACACATGCTATTGGAGGAAACTAAGAAAAAATATAAAAAAAGATCAAAACAGGGACTAGATCTGCTACTATGGATTTTAGACTTAGACGAGTAAGTAGGAGAAAGCAATAGAACAAAAGGGAAAATGTGAAAATAGCAAAGTTTTCCATCCACGTCCAAAAACCATGGACCAAAAAACCATCACATCCAAAACCATGGACCGAAAAACCATCGCGTCCAAAACCATGTGTGAAAATCATGCACAAAACCATAGGTAGGTCTGCCCAACCTAACATAAGGTACAAAACGAAAATTTTCTGTGGTGCTGCCCTGAACCCCATAAAGTGGGGATACCTTCAGCCCTCCAACCCACTAGTTAACTATGTGGGCTAAAAGTGAAAAAAATATAACACAACCCAACATTCTCCCACTTGTTTTCTTTCTATAGGGGGGCACAAGAGAGCTTAGTCATTTATCCATCCCTCCAACACCCATTGTTTCTTTACACCAAGAGAACTTCTCAGAGCTCACAAATTTTTTCAATGCATCTACAGTATTCTTCAAAGTGTCCACCTTTACCAACAACATCTTTTTCTCTTCTATCATATCCCTCACAAAGTGATACTGAACATCAATGTTCTTTGTCTTTGAATGATATGCAGGGTTCTTTGCCAAGAAAATTGCACTTTGGTTGTCACAGTCTATCCTTATAGCTCCCTATACTAACCCCATACTTGAACACAATCTTTGCAACCAAACTACTTCCTTGCTTGCATGAGTGGCTACCATGTATTCTACCTCTGTAGTTGATAGTGCCACTATAGATTATTTCTTACTCATCCAACTAACAGCACCTCCAAATAGGTTAAACACATACCCACTTGTAGATCTTCTCTAATCCAAATCTCCAACCCAGTCTGCATCAACAAAGCCCCGAAAATCCAACACTCTATCCAATCTTGGTCTTCCTTGGTAGCATAAACCATAATCACTAGTGCCATGCAAATACCTGAAAACTTGCTTCACTATTGTCCAATGCTCCTTTCCTAGTTTCGACATAAACCTGCTCAATACTCCCATTGCATGTGCAACATCTGGTCTAGTATAGACCATTGCATACATCAGGCTATTGACTACACTTGCATATGGAACATGAGACATGTCCTCTTCCCCTTCTTGTGCCTTGGGACACTTTTCAGCAAATAACTTTACACCTACATGAATAGGAACCTTCAGCGATTTACTATCCTGCATCTTAAATCTCTACAATATTGTCTCAACATACTTCTTATGGTTTAACCAAAGATTCCTCTTTTCCCAGTCTCTTTTAATTTACATGCCCAAAATATAGTTTGCAGCACCAAGATCTTTCATGTCAAATTTGAAGGACAATTGGGTCTTCAAATCCTAGATAATTTCTTTGTCATTTCCAACCAACAACATATCATCCACATACAAGACCAAATAAATAACACGGTCACCAATTAATTTAAAATACACACAATTATCTACTTTTCTTCTAGTGAAGCCAAGTCCCTATATAAATGTATCAAATTTCTGATACCACATCCTTGGTGACTATTTTAACCCATACAAAGACTTCTTTAACTTGCATACCAGTTCTTTCTTACCCTTCACCGCAAAGCCTTTAGATTGCTTCATGCAGATTTCTTCTTCTAGATCCCCATGAAGAAATGGTGTCTTCACATCCATTTGTTCTACCTCAAAATCAAAAGCAGTAGCAATAGATAAAATTAATCTAATAGAAGCTACCTTGGAAACAAGAGAAAAAATATCACCAAAATCAATTCCTGGCACCTGGGAATAACCTTTTGCTACCAACCAAGCTTTGTATTTCTCCACCTTTCCTTCTCCATTTGTCTTCTTCTTGAACACCCATTTGTTGCCAATGGGTTTCCTTCCAGTCGGCAACTCCACCAAATCAGATGCCTCATTTTTGTGCAAAGATGCCAATTCATCAACCATGGCCTCTTTCCAGACTTTTCCATCTTATGAATCTACTACTTCCTTCACAGTTCTGGGATCATCATTAGTCATATATAAAGCAAAATTTGAATAGAAAGCAGATGGACTATACATTTTTGGCTACTTTCTTTCTCGAACTAATCTTCTCACACCCAGAGTTTGTGGCTCTTCATCTTTTGATTCCATCTCTGCTATAGAGTCTTATTCTTCCTCCTTTAGCTCAAACTCTATCTTCTCAGGGTCCTTTGCTTGGACTTCATGTTTAATAACATCTTTCACCTCTTTGAACACCACATCTTGATTCTACACAACCTTCCTTGTTACTGGGTTCCAAAGCTTATAACCCTTTAAACCATCCTTATATCCAATAAAGATGCACGTTTCAAATTTACTATCCAACTTGGTTTGTTTCTCCTTTGGAACATGTACATATGCATCACATCCAAATACCCTCAAATATGAAAGAGAGGGTTTCTTACCAGTCCATACCTCTTGTGGATTATTATCCTCCAACGCTGATGAAGGTGATCTATTGACCAGGTAACATGTTGTCTCCACCATCTCTGCCCAAAATTCTTGTCCTAACCCAGCACCACTGAGCATGTTTCTTGCCCTTTCCATCAACATCTTGTTCATTCTTTCTGCAACTCCATTTTCCTGAGGTGTATATGGAGTAGTCTTCTACCATGCTATACCACACTTCTTACAAAATTCTTCAAATTCCTTGTTGTATAATTCTCCACCATTATCTGCCCTCCGCACCTTTATCTTCTTCTCTGTCTGATTTTCCACCAGAGCCTTAAATTCTTTAAACCTATCAAAGACTTCAGATTTCATCTTAAGGAAATATGTCCATGTATTCCTTGAGAAGTCATCTATAAATGATACATAGTACACAAACTTACCCAGTGATGGAACCTTCATAGGTCCAAACACATCATTGTGCACAAGCTCTAATATCTGTTTCGTCCTCTTACCAGCAGAGTAGAAACTCACCCGATTTTGCTTCCCATATACACAATTTTCACAGAAATCAAAATCCAAAGAGCTATTACTCATACCTTCTACCATACCTTTACCATGAAGTATTCGAAGGCCCTTCTCTCCAATATTTCCAAGCCTTTGATGCTACAGCATGGTCTTCTCGCCAGAGACCACTAGATTTTTTGCTCCATTTTCAGGAACCATAGAACTATTGCACCCGTCAACAACAGTGCTACGTTGCAGCTTGTACAGAGTTCCAATCCGAACTCCCCGCATCAATACCAGTGCTCCTCGAACCATCTTGTAGGTATCCTTCTTGAACACTATATTTACACCTGCATCATTCAACTTGCTTACAGAAATCAGATTTTTGGTCAATGCAGGAATATGCAGAACACCCGGAAGGTTTCTAACCCTTCCTCCTTGCAACTTCAACTTTACTTTTCCGCGACCAATGATTCTAGCCTTCCTATCATCTCCTAAGAAGACATCACCACCATCGTATTTCTCATACTCGCAGAACCACTCTCTATGGGGAGTGAAGTGAGAGGATGCACCTGAGTCAATTAACCATGCCTCTGATCTACATGTGTACTTGAAGAAGCCAAGTACACATCCCCACCTTCATCTGAGGTGGTTTTATCCCTGCAGAGGGAGGCCATCATCAGATCCCTTTTCCTTTATCAAGAGCATTTAGATTTTACCAATCCATTCTGAAGTTCATTTCCTTACCACATTTCCATACACACTATAGTTTTCTGGAGATTTAGATCTCCTCTAGATTTAGATATCCCAACTCGATGACTTATTTTTTATTTATGTTGCTGGGACTGGTCCTCGTCAGGACCAATGCCTTTCACATTCTGGTTTTGTTTCACTGTTTTCTGTTCATCTCTTCAATCCCAGCAAGGCTGAGACTATTTCATCAAACTGCAAAGCAGTTGCATTGCTACCTATTGCAATAACCAGACTATCCACGAGTCTGGTAGAGAACACAACAAACTGATGCACTTATCTTCATCTGAAATTTTAATATCAACAGATAATAACTGACTTACCACAGTAATAAATGCATTCAGATGCTCTATCACCGAGTCTCCATCTTTCATCCTCAGGTTATACAACTTTTTCCGCAGGAACAGTTTATT
>APFE030255841.1:38389-55676 GCA_000404065.3 Pinus taeda
AAGCTATTATACCCATGTTAAAAGTAATGACTCATTCAATGGTAGCGAAGACATTAGAAGTCTCATGGCATATGATAAGAAGAATGCAGAAACTGAAGAAGTTACCAAATTAAACGAACAATTAGAGACAGTAACCAGGGTAAGGGAGAAATTGCAGGATATAGTAAAAGATCAGAGCATAACAATTCAGAGTCTTGAATCAAAGATCTTCTCTCTAAAAGAAGATCTTGAAAAATCAAAGGAGCAGAACATAGAAGCTCTTGAACATGAAGTGATCATATTGAAGCAACAAGTGGAAGAAGGAAGAAAAGCTGAAAAAGACCTAAGGAAACAGTATCTAAAAAAGGAAGAACAACATCAGGTTGAGGTAAATATCTTAAAAGGTAAATTAGAAGAAAAGGATAAATTATTGCGATTTCAAGATAATACTAAGATTTTGGATGACATTCTTGGTAGTCAAAGATCCCCTAGTATCATGACTGGTCTTGGCTTTCATGAATCTGTTGAAGGTGAATCTAGTTCACAAGGTGAGGCAAGGAACTCCAAAGAGAAATCTAAAATGATCAACAAGGAGTTGAGAGGTCATCCCACAACATCAAGGAAACGATGATTTTTTTACTCCTCCACTGAATAAGGTTGAATGCTATGTATGTCATAATCTTGGACATATTGCAGCCAGATGTAGAAGTAGAATGGTTCAAGATCATCACAAAAGATCATCACATCCCAGGTACTTCAGAGGATATTGCTTTGCCTGCAATGCATATGGACACAAAGCAGTTGATTGCAATAGAAGGAACATGAAATATGTAAGATGTTATTCATGCAGCAAACTTGGACATAAAGAAAGGGAATGCAAGAGCAAATATCAAAGTTCAAAACAAAAGGACCATACATCGTCACAGTTTCAGAAGACAAAATTAGAGACAGAAAAGTGTGACATAACTCAGTTAGATGACATAACAGACACAGGGGATACTGAAAGTGAAGAAATTCAGTATTCCATATTGCATACGCTGATATAATGAAGATAATTCGCATATATACGCGAGTTACAGGCTGCAGAGTCGCGTATATGGAAATCAGGAGAAAGGGCAGCAGAACAAACTCAGGGAAAGGTTCGGTCATGATAAGAGATGGTTGGCACTGGCTCAGGGGGAGCATATAATTCAAACAATGCATTGTTGGCATGTGTTTAGAAGTTGGTGATGATGTTTATGTAGCTAAATGATACATCCCATTGGTTGATCAAAGGAATGGTATTGTAGGTTTAGATGTTGATGCTTATGGTGCAGATCATATATGATGAATGATAGTCATGATTTTGAATGAAGTGCAAGTCCTAAACCTTTCATTTGCTCAGGGGGAGCATGGAACGGATTGATACGCCTTGGCATATACAAAGGGGGAGCTCATTCAGATATTTCAGCAGGTACTCAGGGGGAGTACGGACAGCAGAAGGTATACCAAGGAAGAGAATATCTTGGTCTGCCCTTTGCCCTTGATGTCAAAGGGGGAGAGTGTCTTGGTGTGGTGGTTGCCATCAAGTCCAAAGGGGGAGATTGTTGGAATTATGATTCAGGTGTTGTCCTTGATGGCAACTCACTCAGAGGAATGATACAGGTGATGGCAACTCACTCAGAGGACAGATCATAGTGCAGCAGGTAAATAGAGAGATATATGCAGGTTGACCGTGAAGAAAGTGTGTATATACGCGGGTTATCGAAGCAGAAGGAGCGTACGCGTATACACGCGGGTTAATATGAGTAAAGGCGTGTACATGTTGGAAATCATGGTTTTGGTCTGTGGTATTTGGTCCATAGTGACGACCTCAAGTATTGGGTTCATGGTATTGTTTCTACATGGTTTTGGACCATGGTATTGAGAAAAGCCTAACCTATATAAGGAGAATATCATTAGGCAAAAATGGGTGAGCAAGGAATGAATGTCTGACGAAGTGCGAAGATCATTAGGCAAAAATGGGTGAGCAAGGAATGAATGTCTGATGAAGTGCGAAGATCTAGTATTGTTGGTTATCGGTTTGTGTTGCTTGGATTGGGTTGATATAACAACGAAGGTACAAGTAATTATCTTTAGATATGTACTCGGGTTGTATGAAGTGAAAGTGCATATACACGCGGTTTTGGTATAGTAAAGTAGCGTATGCATTATGAGATTTAGTATTTCAGGTTGCTGTTGATTCTACTGGTTGTTGTAGATTTCTAGGCTCTGGTTTGCGTTCTGTGTTTTTGATGACAGGGTTTCAGTGATTCAGTATTGGGTGATTTATAGATTTATGATGCAAGTATAAGTGGATGATTGTATTGCAGTAGTGATTGTTTTGTGCTTATGGATCCAGTCTGAAAATTGATGAAACGTGGTCCCTGAAGAAAAGAAGGTTGCAGCCTTCTGTAGGTCAGCACCTACGTACTAGTATATCTGCTAGTAAAAGAGCTAAGGGGGTTGTAGCTCCCTTCCAGAAGTAACTGGAAAATGAGAGAGGGTTGTAGCTCTCTGCAGGTTGTAGCCTGCGTGCTGGTAAAGGACTACACCAGTACATTGTAAAAGAAGTTTCTTATTAAAGAAAGAAAGAGACGAATTGCAGCAGGTGGTTTTCACCCACATTGGGTTTCCACCGTACATCATGGTGTTCATGTGTGCTTCTTATGTGTGATGATCTATATTCTTTTACTACACCTGTTTACTTTTAATGTGGTTAATAATGTTCTGATGCATTTACTGAAGATAAGCTAACTGAATCATAAGATTGCTGCATATACGCTTGTTGCATTTAATACAGTCGTGTATATACGCGTATATCCTTAACTGAAGTCGTGTATATGAATCTGAGTGTGAAAATGAAAAAGTATCTGATTTGATAATACTGATTCACCCCCCCCCTGTATAATTCCCAACAAATTCTTCTTTGGAACCTTTATCCACTCATAATTATATATATAATATATATAATTCCCCCCTGATACTGGAACATACAATATATATGAAACACATAAACCATATCGGCGGTATTTTCCTCTTAATCAATTACAAAGGAAGCTCACAATTTCTTACCTTCTAATTTCCCATACAGGCGCACACGGTTTCTGAGGTTAAAAACTCATTGCAATCGCATATCGCTTGTTCAGTCCATATAATATAATATATATATTATATAATATATATAAATATAGATATAATATAACCACCCCCTTCCAACCCAATACTATTCAGAAGTTGTTAACATAATATATATGCCTTAAAAGGCTCGCCCACACTTTAGTGCAATTAAAAAAGAATTCTTCTTCCAACTGCGTACACCAGACTTTAAATTTTATAGACCCATGTTTATAACAACATCGGGTCCACCTTCAGCTCCTCCACTCCACAGATAGGCCGATTGACCCCGACACCGATCACTGATATATTGCCAACATCGATCACCGATATCACTATCAGTGATATCGCATATACACTAGCCAATCACTGCCACTCGAACCCACCGATAACGCGATTTGCGATTAGATCTAGACCGTCAATCCAGATGCTAATCCGAGGTTTACTTTTAATCACAAGATCTTGATCGCTCCATTCCAAAGGTTCGTGCTGATTTTTCACAAGGCTTACGTTGTCCCGCCTTGATCCTGGCTATTGATTTAGATGATCCAACGGCTATTGAGCGTCGCTTACGTTTCTCCACAATTTCTTTTACTTGGAATTTCTCCGCTAATTCTTCAATTCTTCGGTGATTTGCTTCTTTAAAGGTTCTGGCCTTCATTGCTTCTGCTGCGCCGCTCTGTTGTTTCAATTCCCCTCCTGATATACCTCTAGTTTCCACTTGGATACAAATATTCTTCACGATTCATCTTTGAAGCATATTATGCCCTTGCGTACTTCAGAACTCTACCTATAATTCATTACATAACCTACGAGTTCATAAAAATTCTTTCACGAAATACTTCTTAAATATATTGGCATAGATAGGAAAGAACTTAGAATATATATTAATATAAAAGTAGGGTTACATTCGATACTCCTTTTTCTCGGTTACACACATACACAGGCCTGATTCTCCTATTAGTGGCCTCCATTCTGTCTGTAAGCTTACATACATTTACATGGGAATTTTGATTGGATTACTATGATCCCATCCTTTTAACAAAAATCCATAAAGCTCTACATGCATGCATATATATGTGGAAGACTTTATCCACTCTAGATTTTCTCTGTTTTAAAACAGAAAATCCTTGTTATCACTCAATGGTCCACATCTATTCTCCTGTTTATGCCTAAAATCTCTCCTTTACTCCTAGAGAGTTGGATTTGACTCCTACCGCTCATGTTCTCATTTATTTTGAGAGAATTTACATATTCTCCCATTATCTAATAAAATCACACTTAAAAGCCTAAATATTAAATTGACTTAAGACTTAGGAACTATTTTCCTTAAAATGCATGACCCCTTATGTCTACTATTTACAATGATTTTACTTGGGTTGAATGCTCCTGCATCAATTGCCTTTGGCAATGCCATTTGTATGCTTCCTAGTTTCTTACACTATCACCCTTTCTCTAACAAATTCAAGTGATACGTGATCATCTGAAAAGTGATTTCTTTGTGCTTGTATAATCCTCCTTTGCAACTCATCAAATGATAGATTGTACACATCCATTACTGAATCATCAATAAAGAGAACAACATCCCCTTTCTCACTCAAGAATAGCTCTACTGCTAGAGGTGGTGGAGACTAAGGTATGTGTTGTGGACGTAAATCCCCTCTGCAGACAGAGGCGATCCCTACTAGCCCAGATGGGGTCTAGCAAAAATCAAACAACGCTATCATGCTGGTTCCTAATTGCAAATTAAAGACCAATGATGAGGGCCTACCTGGATTCCAACGCTAGTACTTGTAGAAGAGTCGACGCTCTCGTTCCTTTGCTCTAGCCGGTCACGATCCCCACGATCTCCGTGAATGGACACCTGCACATGCAAAGAACAACACAAACACAAGCATAAAATCCAATAGATGCAACTATATATCAGTCAGAAAGGATATAACTCATCATCATTACAAAAGACAATAAGAGTGGAACCATAATAATAGTCGTCTATTATTGATAAAAAAAGAATAATACAACCATAGTTCTAACGTCAAATCCTCCTTTGGTTGGGTGATCAGCAGCACATGCCTTGCAAAGCTTGTTGGGAATGGGGAACAAGCCTCTCTCTCTTTTTTATTTGCACAAGAATCTCCTTACTTTAGATTTAGCCTTATCGGGATGATGAAGGCTTCTTGCAGCATGAACTTAGCAATTCTCAAACTTTGGGACTTTGGAACTTGGAACTAGAACTAGCTTGTCAAAGGCAAAAGGACAAGCTTTTATAGATAGAGGAGAAGGAGTTAGGATAATACACAATATTCATGGGATTGGCTTTATCACTAAGAAGCTTCCATAAGAGGTGGAA
Source organism: Pinus taeda (assembly GCA_000404065.3). NCBI lineage: Eukaryota > Viridiplantae > Streptophyta > Pinopsida > Pinales > Pinaceae > Pinus > Pinus taeda. Next base: position 43,854 of record APFE030255841.1, read on the forward strand.
AACTACTTCTCTCCTATGGAGATTCGAAGCCAAACTAAACCAACTCAAGATAGATTCAGTTCATGAGTGGGTTTGGAAGAATCTTCGGATGTTGGTTTGTTAAAAACACTACCCAACTTAGCTGGCGCGAGTACGACTCTGAGACAGAGCGCCAGCTGGGGTGCCCTCTTTGGAGGATTTCCCCCATTGGCGCGAGTGATGCACAGTGAAACCGCGCTAATGGAAAAAGGGCTATTTTTATGGGTTTTTTGCAGAAGATTTCTTCAAGGCATATGAAGTTCATACTTAGGGGAATACAATGCAAGTGTTTCCAGGTTATGTCACTTCTCACAGGTCCTGGAATGAGTCCTCCAAGGTGCGGGAGAAGGGGTAACAGGGACGGTGACAAATTGCTGTGTAACAGATGCCCCCTAAAGCATGAGGCCCGAGAGAGAGAGAGAGGTGAAATGCTTTACAAGAACATGGCCAACCGAAAACACTGCCGCTGGAGAACCTGCATGGAGAAGTACAACTGATATCTCAAGTACATGATGTATGTGGTATGGGCGCAGCCATCCATAGTAGAGTACATAAGAATCTAGATCCAAGGTATGGATGCAACCATCTAGTGAGGATTGATAAACAGACTCGGGCATGGTCGCAGCCATCCAGTGAATCAGTCATGTAATGACCATAATAATCCAAAAAATTGCAACCTGGATCCCAACAGACAAAATCCAAGGTCTTGCGCTCCATCTTGACCCAAACAAAGTACAAGTTCAAGCATGCGAATATGGGAGTCGAAGTCGAACATGCAGGAACATCGTCTGATTACCAGTCAATGATGAAAATTGTTAACAGACACAAGAGGTACCACCAATAATGACAATGGCCCTCAAGGTACTATAGGTACAATCTACGGCGTGCGAATTAGTGAGTCGGCGTCGAACACCCGTAGAATCGTTCGATCGGAGGCCAATGATGAAAACCTCATGTCGAACACGAAGAACCTGCCATTGAGGCATGTAGGCTCCAAGGCACCTGAAGGGAGTCTCTGGGTCAGCTTCCTGGATAATGAGCTGAAGTCGACAGGAAGCGACCTTGATCGAAGGTGGGCCATAGTGTTTCCCACATCATCGACACGAGACAGAGAAGGGTAATATGTTTTTTGAATCAGGGTTATGCGAGTTATCATAGGGAGGTTGAGTATTCTACAGAGGCCAACTTCTCTTGAACATATCAGCGGCACGACAGTGGACTTGGTAGTATTTGACATCAAATGATCAGAGGTCATGGTGACAAGGCAACGAGCAGATAAGAGGTCAAACAGGATCACCCAAACCCACGGAGCCAAGTGAAAAATGAGATGAGATGTCCCCACCCAGACACGAATGCAGACAAGTGCGATGTTCAAGAGCGACATACTGCTGACATGACAATAATTGTGGTTCCATTTTCCCCACCATTTCTGGCGAATACCCTAGTTATTTTTATCAACAAGCTTGATGGGGATAGCATATGGTTGTAAAGCGTCATTTCGATGGAATCCGATGTCATTAAGTTTTAACGAGTCTGACAAAGGAAGAACTCGGCGCCTTTTCATGTTTAGAGAGTTTGAAAAGACAACGAAAAAGGAAACTCCAGGGGTGTCCTCTTTCGTGAAGTTGTGTCTCTCGAGCCCAAAAAAAGTATAAAACAATTCTCAAAAGAACCGCCCAACCATTATGATTGTGAAGTACTCTTCATGATTAGTGATTTTGACCTGAAAAAGTAAAAAAGCAATCGAAACCACGTCGTTTCGTCATCGTTAACGAACCTGAAACGACAAGGGTCCGACGATCTTTTCGTCTTTTATACGGGCGGAAAAGAGTTTAAAGACGACCGCCTCTTATTTACATTTAATGAGTCAAGAGGAATAACTCAGCAATCTTTTCATCTCTAATCAGTCAGAAAAGAGCTGAAAGAAGACCTCCATTTTTATTCTCTTTAACGAGTCAAAAAGGGAAAAAATACTCTGCAATCTTTTCATATTTTACGAGTAAGAAAAGAGCTTAAAGGTGACTCGTCCTAGAGGAACGAGTGGTATAAAGGGTAGAAACTGGTTCCGGCAATGGTGGAACTGCTCAAAACATGTAATGGTCAAGAGGCTAGCTAACAAAACCACTCTTAACTGTCATCCCTCAGGAAAGGAAAACAAGCAAGTGAAAGCATATGATCGGCCAAAGAGATGGTGGCAATGGAATGAAACAACCAAGGCTCATCTAGCAGAATTTAGCGAATAAAGACACCAATCACGAGATGTACATCGGGTATGGGTTTATTTTTACACAAGCTTGAACCATGGAGAACTCTGCTTGGATTCGGTTTCATGTTTACACAAGCTTGAAACGAAAAACTATGCTTGTTATAGGTTCGCATGCCCCTAGCATAATGACGCAAAACGAGGTACATGCCCCCCAAGCTTCATTGCATTCAACAAAGTGGATGGAATGAAGGTTCACTGTTGAGATCTTGGAAAGACTCGACTTGTATTTGACGAGATCTTAATCAAAAGACTTGATTTGGAAAGGGAGTTGTTTCATGTTTTAATGAGGTTGACACAGTAAAAGAACTATCCTCAGAACCCTTGTTTCATTTTTTAATGAGCTTGACACAAGATCAGGATCTATGCTCCGCCAGACCCAGTTTCATTTTTTAAGGAGCTTGACATAAGAAAGCGAACTATGCTCTGACCAAACCCAGTTTCATTTTTTAAGGAGCTTGACATAGGAAGACAAACTATGCTCTGACCAAACCCAGTTTCACCTTTTAAGGAGCTTGACATAGGAAGGCGAACTATGCTCCGACCAAACCCAGTTTCATTTTTTAATGAGCTTGACATAGGAAAGCAAACTATGCTCCACCCAGACCTAGTTTCATTTTTTAAGGAGCTTGACATAGGAAAACGAACTATGCTCCGTCCAGACCTAATTTCATTTTTTAGGGAGCTTGACATAGGAAAACGAACTATGCTCCATACGAACTTCATCATATTGAACAAGAAGTTGTTTCTCCCAAGAGTGTCACTCTCGGTGGAAGGATCACATCTTGGAAGTTAGGACCCAATGCCCCCAGGACACTATGCATGACGGTGGCATCACTGGATATAGGCACGGGATAAGTCACCACGTAGTTGACCTGCGACGGGGAAGATACAACCGGTGGATAAAAAACAGGAGGGGGTGACAATTGTGCAGGAGGCACCGAGGGACTAAAGAAAGATAATTGATCGATAGTCAAAATCCTTCCATCGTGTGGAAAGCAAACCACACAGAAAAGTGAAGAGACGATGGCCCCCATGGCATAAACATAGTTACGACCAAGGAGAAGACTGAAATCTAAAGCACCTTGGGTAACCAGTACGTCTATGTAGATGGTTTTGCCTCCCAAAGTAATAGGGAAATTTGGAAGGATCCCAATGGTTGATTGGTTCCTCCCTCAAACACTAATAGATTTTGTGCGACCGGCACAAGCTGGGGGAGCCCAAAGCTTGCCAAGTAGTGGAAGGCATAAGACTGACAGATGCACCCTCATCCAAGACACTGCCAAGTACTGCCTTATCATAGGCATGTACTGTAATCTGGAAAGGCACATGGGATGGAAGGCAAAAGGCGGTCAAATGAATCCAGTCGAAGGAAACAATTGAACTACTTGGTGGGGGAATCGTATGATTTCCCCCCTGCTCTGAAGAAGGACTCTCAGGATCAGCTGGGATAGGAGATTCGTTTTCGAACTCAGGAGAATCGAACGAGACGAGAAGAACATGAGCATGATGCTCTTCTGACACAGAGTGATAAATAGGCGGTGAACCCAAGTTGACACTCTCTCTGACCAATGGTTGGTCCCGAACAGGCTTAGCACAGCCAGGTTCGGAAAGAGGGGGATGGACACGAGAAGGATCTAAATCAATCTCCTTGTCAACAGGGAGAGAATCTGAAGAGAGCCTCTGATAACCAACGAGGAGTTGGGGTGAAGAAGCTATAAGACTTTCCAAAATAGTGGAAGCTTTATCCATGAGCAGACAAAGGTGAAGGAGATGGTTGCCTTCACATAGTCTATAGGGGAATTGAATCTTCCCTTTCTTCTCACCATTTCCACTTAATAGGGTAGCATTTCCATGAGCTCCAGAGGGCAATGAGGGGTAGGCCGGATCATGAGACCATACTTCTAAGACCTTAGGAAGGCTAGGAAAATCACGGAGAAGATGGTCTCCCTTGCACAATTTACAAGGAAACTTAACCTTCCATGGAAGAGCAGAAGGAGTTTCGACCTAAGCTGTACTCGGGGCAGTAGCTGCACTTTTAGCCTCTCGCTTAGGTGACTTCTTCTTCTTCGTATTCTTCTTCTTCTTCTTAGCCACCTGGTTACTTGAATCCAGACTTTCACCAGGCAAAGTAGAAGATGAAAACGTAGAAACAGGTGAAGAAGGGGAGAGGTCCACCTTGGAATCAACATGATGTTGTTCGGGTGGAGGAACTGATTGACCAATAGTTGAAACATTAGAGACCACAGAGGTTGAGAACAACCAAACAGGCAACCCAATAGTTAACCCAGGAAGGGACAACATTTCCATGTAAGGAGCACCAACATTCCCAAGAGGAAAATGACCAAGATTCCCTTTAGAGGGGATTCCTGGGTTGGTGAACTCTGGAAAAGTTGCCATCAAAACTAAAAATCGCACATGATGCTAAGAAAAGAGTCAAGACACACAATCAAATGGCCAACAAACAAAATCTAACAGGGTGTGTGATCGTGGGGGAATAAATTTTAAGACACAAGGACATAACTTGACCTTTTCATCTTTAAAGAGTCAAGAAAAGGACAAAAAGATGACTCTAGTCGCCTTCGAATGTTTAGTGAGCCCGAAGTGACAAATGCTCAGGTGAGGCCTTTCTTTTAGGGAGTCCGAAAAGGATCAAAAGTGACTACTCTGGAGAAATAGGCAAAAGGTTTACCAGACAATTCGTAAAACTGCATATACACCTTGGAAATTGTATGAAAAACAAGGACTTTCCATATGGCAGTCAATCTTCCTGAATGTTGTGTTCGGTGTGTTACGGGTCATAAGGCGGCAGACACAGCTTCCTATGGATAAAGGATGATAACCTAGTGGGGTCTCCCCATATACTCAACAGTACGTGGGAGCAAAAATCCGTACTAGACCACTATTGAGTCGCAGAAGGAGGAATCACCCAACCTTGAGTGGAAACAAAAGTGACTAGGTTTAACGACGCCGGAGCACTTCTCTAGCCTGGACCTATAAACAGTGTGCGTTATGTTCCAATGCGTTGTTAGATTCGTTTAGTTCATTTTAAATTTGATCTTGTATTATGTTTTAGTTTTCAGGCCCTACCATATGTAATGTCTCAAAATTTCCTAAATGCAAACTATATGCCACAATATATCATTTCATTCAATCAATGCTAGTTACGAGAGGGTTTGAGATCTTTCACGCAAATGAAATGATCACAAAACAACAAAGAATCTCTCTAATGCAGCTAAAGGAAATTAACAAACTTTTCTTCAAGATTACTAATCATTAATCACAATGAAAAGCTCTAATTCTCATTAACTAATACAAAGAAAAAGAGATTTTTTCTTTTATGTTGATGGAAAAATGCACTAAACAAACTTTGAGAAATGATAACAAACAAATTCTACTCAATACAAGCACATTCAGATCCCTAAATCACAAAGCAAACCTCCAAAGAACGAGAAAAATCCCAAAGAGACCAATGAGCTGTGTAATCTAGGCTCAAAGCGAGACAAAGTGGAATTCAAGTGAAAACAAAGCAAGTCACCCAAATAATGCAATAAAACAATTTACAACCACCAAACAAGTTCAAGGGAGTAATCAAAGAGTCGACTGGGCCACTAGAAGATCAAAACACCTGAGGAAGGCTCGACACACAAAGCCACTAGATGCCCTAGGGCTAGAAATGTGAAATCGATGGAAAAAGGAAAACACCCAAAGGGTAACGATCACAGCCAGTCAAACAACCCTCCAACACACTCAAGTAGTTGAAAAAAGGTACCAAGAATAAAAACCAAGCTCAGGAGGCTCAAAACCAAGCAAAATTCAAAAGTTCCCAGGCCTGGCGCGACTGTCAGGCTGCAACTAGCGCCTTTCAGGGATTGGCGCGGGTTGTCAATGATCAACTAGCGCCAACTGGCGTGACTGTAACGCTATAAAAGAGTGTTAGTAAAGTTTTCTATGGAAGAATAAAAAACAAGCAAGCCAAAGCTAGGCCAACAGTATCCAGGTACACCAAGGGGCAGGAAGCAGCACAAGAACTCAACCAAGAAGGCTAACCAAGCAGGAGGAACCAAAAAACAACCAAGAAACAAGGTAAGCTCCAAGCCGTTCAGTTCATAAACCAAACCAGAGATGGACTAAAGTGGTGTTGAGCTACTTCGCTAATGCAAAGAAATAGCGTTTCGAAGGCTATCTGTCCGTACTTTAGGCTCCGTCTAAAGTTTACAAATCAAACAACAAGACAAAAAGCCAACTCCCTAGCGAAGTCGCCAAATTGTTACGGAGGTAAATCCCCTCTACAGATAGAGGTGATCGCTACTAGCGCAGATGGGGTCTAGCAACAATCAAACAACGCTATCATGCAGGTTCCTAATTGAAAATTAAAGACCAATGATGAGGGCCTACCTGGATTCCAACACTAGTACTTGTAGAAGAGTCGATGCTCCCATTCCTTTGCTCTAGCCGGTCACGATCCCCACGATCTCCGTGAATGGACACCTGCACATGCAAAGAACAACACAAACACAAGCATAAAATCCAATAGATGCAACTATATATCAGTCAGAAAGGATATAACTCATCATCATCACAAAAGGCAATAAGAGTGGAACCATAATAATAGTCGTCTATTATTGATAAACAAAGAAGAATACAACCATAGTTCTGACGTCAAATCCTCCTTTGGCTGGGTGATCAGCAGCACATGCCTTGCAAATCTTGTTGGGAATGGGGAAAAAGCCTCTCTCTCCTTGGTTATTTGCACAAGAATCTCCTTACTTTAGATTTAGCCTTATGGGGATGAAGAAGGCTTCTTGCAGCATGAACTTAGCAATTCTCAAACTTTGGGACTTTGGAACTTGGAACTAGAACTAGCTTTTCAAAGGAAAAAGGACAAGCTTTTATAGATAGAGGAGAAGGAGTTAGGATCATCCACAATATTCATGGGATTGGCTTTATCACTAAGAAGCTTCCATGAGAGGTGGAAAACTACTTCCCTCCTATGGAGATTGGAAGCCAAACTAAACCAACTCAAGATAGATTCAGTTCATGAGTGGGTTTGGAAGAATCTTCGGATTTTGGTTTGTTAAAAACACTACCCAACTTGGCTGGTGCGAGTGTGACTCTCAGACAGAGTGCCAACTGGCGCGCCCTCTTTGGAGGATTTCCCCCATTGGCGCGAGTGATGCACAGTGAAACCGCGCAAATGGAAAAAGGGCTATTTTTATGGGTTTTTTGGAGAAGATGTCTTTAGGGCATATGAATTTCATACTTAGGGGAATACAATGAAAGTGTTTCCAGGTTATGTCACTTCTCACAGGTCCCAAAATGAGTCCTCCAAGGTGCGGGAGAAGGGGTAACAGGGACGGTGACAAATTGTTGTGTAACAGTATGGCCTGTGGTGCTCTCAACATCAGATCAACATCTTCATTCTATGGCTCATGTTCCATCTCCACATCTGTGACTTCAATCAATTTCTCAATCACTAAGCAAGCTCCAGATCCTGCCTTTGTTATCCTTCCTCCTCGACTACGTATGGTCTTGTTCCTGCTCGTCAACTTGTATCTACGTTGTTTCCTATGTCTTCACCTTTCCTCTATTCTTCCTCCTACTTTTTCTTCTCTTCTCATTCTCTCCTCCTCAACTCCTATTCTTCCTTTAGCTCTACTTTGTCTCCTACAACTTTAGTTTTACCTCCTGCAACCTCTTCTTTTCTCTCTTACTCCACTCTACTCTATGGATCCTTTTCTTCCTATTCATCTCTTCTTCCAAAGTTTCTTTCATGAGAATAGGATATGCTTTCATCTTGCATCTTTGTTCTCCATCTGTATTATCAATAATATTCCTCTTTCCCTTGTCCAACGTGGTATTTTTTCCTTATGTTATTGTTGCTTCTGGAGTTGTTTCCATCTGTGGAGCAGCCTGTGAAGTCCCAGCTAAGCTAACCAACTCATGGATTCTAGAGGCATTGTAACATTTCCTCCATGGATCCTCCTTTGGCCAAAGTAATTCCCCACTAGTCCATGGAAAGTAAAATCTTGCACAATTGTCCTTACAAATACTGCAGGGATCATACAGATTAAAGTCCCAAGTGCAAAATTCAAATCTCACTATTTCAATTGCCTCTACATCAGCGACTTTAAATTTATTTATCTCATATAATCCAATCTGCAAAGGAAGAGTGGGCCATGGTGCTTTCTTCTTCCTATGCAGTGCTAATGATAACACTGTGGCGAGATGGTATGATACTTCTTGCATCACAAATTTTTCAGTGGCATACCTTGGTAAGACATGCAGAGGCTTCTCTCCACCAAACACTCTAATGAAGGTGCCACCTGGTGAGGCATACCAATCTACGATGTTTTTATCACCTCCATTGTTTCTCATCACATGCAAGGTGGATCCTGTTAAAAACAAAGCTTGTAAAGCGAGGTGATGAAGTGGTCATTTAGTTGTGCCATTACTCCTTGATAATTTCATTTCGAAAGAAACTTGCAATAGCTGTGCATGGAATTTTCTTGTGGTCTCCACATCCAGTTCATGATAGGGAACTAGTTTTGTGCACAGATTGCATCCAGTAAGTATGTAGACATATAGAACCTTTCTCACTCACCCTCGAGTGGATTTTGAGTCTATGCTACATGAGCCTTCAATTGTCAAGCCAACAAATCTGACCAGTTGAATAGCCTCCCATCGTTCACCACCTAGTCCATAAGTTTTCCCACACTTCATGAAAGGTTTTCATGCTCTCTTGACCATGGATACTAGGAGCAAAGATAACTAAGAGTTGGTAGGCCTTCCTAAGGGACAGTGTCTTGCACAAATGGGTGGGTGTCTATTGAAAATTTTATCACTCTTTCACCCAAAATTTGACAATGTATCTTGTCTTCACATGGTTGTGAGTGGCATAGAAGAGTAAGTCCATGCACTCTACTAACTCAAGAAAATGATACATTTCTTGAAAGTCTTCTACCTGGAAGGTGGAGAGCTTCTTCCCAGTGGAACTGATAAATCTCATGGTATTCTCATTAATGTGTGAGACAATCTAGCTGATGGCATCTGCACATAGGAAGGTGGGATACCTACATGAAACCTTGTATATCTCTAAATATCAGATGCTGAGATATACCTGTCAGTCCTCTAAGTATGCCTCAAAGTATTTTGCAAAAGAATCTTTAATATTTTGCCATGTCAGTGATGATCCCTTTTCTATAAACAATTATATGCATGCACTGGAAAATCAACTGATGTTTTCTCTACTACTTCCCCAGTACTGCTCTCAGTGGTTTCATTTTAAGTAGTTCTTTTAGGTTCCATGTTAACAGTGACTGATGGAGAGGTGCTCAATAATTTTTGTACCTGTGGGACAGAAAGGACACTCATGGCAAGAAAATGTCATTCTTAAGACAATCCACTAACAAGGAAAGTTCAAGTAGAAAATCGGGCAACGTATCGGAAGGATTGCACAATTCTAATTAGATAGAGGGATTGGCTTCCTCTGGAAACTGTGCACTACACATTCCCAACATCCAAGATGGAATCTTGTGTCTTGAAACTACGCAATGCATAGTTCAGCCTGGGCAGAGGCCTAAGAGAGTATGAATTGCGTAGTCTTACTAGCCAAGATGACAAGTTCGCTCTTGGAACCGCGTAGTGCGTAGTTGGATCAACCTGAATTACGTAGCACGCAATTTCATAGGCCGAACTTTGGTCTTGAGCCTTAGGATTGCACAGTGCTAGCTGGACAAGGTGGAAAGTTGCTAAGGCAAATGCAAATCTGCCCAATGGAAATGTGAAAAATAAGAAGATCTAAGAGATGGTGTGAAGTTGAATGCAAATCTAACTAAGTGAGAGTAAATGCATGTGAATCAAGTGTAGAAATTAATCAAATGGCAGGAAAATTACTTATGTGAGGAGAGTCACCGCAACGGTGACCATTGGTGAAAAAATCGAAAAACTAATGCGACACATGGGAAAGGCAATATAAACTTAAAAAAACACTTTTACAAGCTAAAATGACTTAAAACACTAGAAACCATGAAGAGAAACTAGTGAAATAACACTCACACAAGCTAAATGATAAAAAGTGATAGAAAATGCCACACAAGAAGAAAAAATAAAAACTCACCCAAAAAAGCGACGACGATCACACTGAAGGTTCCTTGATGTCCTCTGGAATGCTATACTCAAAGATTGATTGTGAAAATGATCTCTAGAAGTGTCGATTAAATATATTTTTGTGAATTAGGGTTTAAGATGTGCATGCCTAAGATCAAGGAAAAAGAAACACTTGGCAGAAGTCTTTAAAAATAGCGCAAGTGCCTCTTTCAGGATATTAAAAATACATCCCTATTTGTTAGGGATGTTTTTTTTCTTTTTTTTTTCTGGAGGAAACTTGCCATGCACACTATTGAGAAAGACTGTGCAATTCTCGACAACTATACAACTTTCTGGCTGAGTGCACGTGTAGTTTCTGAGCTTAGTGAGGGTTCAATAGTTTTTGGGCTCAGTGTTTGGTTTCCTCACATGACTGCGTAGTTCTTGAGCTCAAGGTTGACTTCCAGTGAGGACTGTGCAATTCCCATCATCAAGGTTTCTTGCCCTCAAGGATTACACAGTTTCTAGAGGCTAGCCCAGAACTATTGTGTGACCATGTTGGGAGATCAACTTGTGACTTAGAAGAATCGGCTAAGTAAGAAAAGACAAGCAAAAATGAAAAGGTAAGTCTCATTTGAAGGAAGAATACCTGGATCAGTGCAAGATGAGCTCCTTGGATAAGAAGGGAGGATACAAAATTGAAGCATTGGTAAAATTTTGGTGGGTGGTTATAGATGCTACAACTTTGGTGAAACACTTGTAGAACTCCAACTCTTTGTATGGATATTTTCTCATTCCAAGAGGGTCTAAAGATTCTGCAAGTATTGTTCAATTCTCTAATTATCATAGCTTCTTCACTTAGCTTGAGTAAAAGATATAGTCCCTACCATTCCCTTCATCGATAGCACACATACCAATCCAAGTCGAAATGAGTTGTTTCGATTGGGGATGAGGAGTATATAGATGCTAATGTAAAATATATTGTCAGAGTCTTAGTTTTCAACTCTGTTGTTGCTTCGTTGCTAGCAGGCTTGGATAGTACACCAACATAGTCACTTCAAGAACACAAGCATTGCTCCGCTATTAGTGAGCCTGGACAGTAACCCATTAGAGTTACTTGCTTCACCTCTCCGCACTTCAATCCTTTCTCTTCTTTCGCCCTTTATTTAATTTTTCATTTTCTTCATCTTCATTTGTTCAAAGAACTATGCATAGGAACTTATTTATTTCATGGGGTGGAAGTGGGATCCCAACTTATGGAAAGCATAAGAGTTTGTCCCTTCAAAGAAGGTTATTTATATATACCTCTCATATAGTTGTTAAGGTTTTTATCCCCTCCTTACTTGTTATGAAACCAACTCACAAAAAGAAAGAAAAGATAGTTGAATGCCTTAGAATTCAGCCTCTTCGAGGGGGAAACCTCCTTTACATTACACAAATGAACAATTCTTGGA
>APFE030255844.1:0-22448 GCA_000404065.3 Pinus taeda
ATTTTATTAGAGAAAAATGTTATTAAGCAAAAAAAAATATTGTGTGAATTTAAACGTGTTCACGCAGTGTGAGTCACTGAGATAAAGATTGACATGTGCAGTTGGAAGTTATTTATACATTGCGTTTTTAAATTTCACCATTACTTTTTTTACTTTAAAATTTGGTCTTTTTACTGCAAAAGCAATTAAATAGTATATCTTTCTATTTTTGAAACGACCCATTTTTAGTTAAAAGAAATAAATATTATTTTAAAATTTAACTTTTAATTTTTTAATTTGCTATCCATTGCTTCATCTTTTGACTTTGAAATTGCCAATCTTTTACCTCAAAAGCAATTAACAATTTTTTTTAATTTAACTGTTTATCTTTTACTTTGACTTTCTTTAAAATTTAAACGTTAATTATTTTGATTTGTATTATTTTAATTTATCAATTTGCCTTTTTCTGTGGAGTATGTAATTAATATTCTATTTCTAAATTTAGATGACTTTTTGCTTTTTCGGGCTGTCAGTGAATTTAATCTTCTACTTTCTAAATTTAGATAACTTTTTTCCATTTATGAACTGTCCTCTTGAATTCGACCCGTTTCCTTCATAGCAGTTTCCTCATCATTCAGGTAGGATTTCAGGTCAATCTGTGATGACTTTCGTGAATGATTTAGTCAATGAAATTATCTTTACATGTTATCTTAGCACGTGAATGATATTTATTACCACGTACCAAATAGATATCCTTTTAGATCGCATATCACACAGAATACCCTAAATTTATATTAGATTAAGTTAATTAGAGATTTGCATGTCAGAATAGGTCATTTAGTTATCATTATTATTATTGCAATCACTTGAAAACCACCCATCATAATTTTCAAACCCACATTGGGAAATTGTTCCTATCATCCCCAGTCAGAGCCACCACACCAAATGGAAAAGAAGTTGCTTTCTAAGGTCTGGACCGGGTTGTTATCCCCCATGTTAGAGCTGCAGAAATCTGAGGCTTCAATAGAACCATAGAGATGCAAATATTCTATCTATATACTCCAAGTTTCATGGTCTAAAACATGTCAGAAGAGTAGCTAGAATGAAAATTCCAAGCTGACATGTTTGAAGCAAATTTTAGCAGCATTTTAGGAAGCCTAAATTCCTTGGAGCATATCTATGGAACTATAGAAAACCAAGGTTTGAAATTTGAACAATGGGTATTGGAAATCATTTATTTATGTCCTCTGAGTTTCATGATTAGAGGCATTCTAGCAGAAAACTTATAGTGAAAATGTCATGCCAACATATTTGAGGTAGATTTAAGGTGTATTAAAAAAGTATAATTTTCTCAGAGAATATCTTTAAAATTATAGAGAAATAAGGTTTGAATTTTTAAATACAAGTACATGAGCATATTCGATCAATATCCTCCAAGTTACGCATTTAGAAACAACCCAGAAGAAAAGTTATACTATAAATTATAAGATGACGCATTCACTCCATAAATCACATGTTTTTTTCCACGTTTAGGCTCCAAGAATCACCCTAAAAATTATACCTTAGCTCCTTTTGTGACCTAAGATATCTTATTTCTTGGATTTTTCTCAAATGCGCTCCTACGCCATTTATTTATAGTGCTTGTATGTTCACTTTATGGGGCCAACTTGTAAAAGTGCTTAGGTGGACATGGTTGTAATTGGTTGGGTCATCCTAATAAATATTTCATATCACTTCATTCCTATGGAGTTAGAGTGAGTTCCATATACTATTGGAAATGTATTGAAATAGAATTTCAAGATATATATTTGATGCTCAAATTTGAGCTATGAAATTATAGTAAAAAATTCTTCAAATATAGGGCATTTAAATTGAGCATCAAAAGTCCAAAACCAATATTTCCAACCATTTTCATTTTCCAATATTTATCTTAGACATAGGTAGTCTCCCCTTTTCTTTTACATCAACAATAATAATATTGCCAAAAATCTCCCCTTTCTCATTCATGGTAACCTTTAGTCAATTCTAAAATAATATTGTAGAACACCCCTATATGAAATTATCTTTGTGCTTGTAACTCTTTCTCCTTTAACATCAATGGTAAAGGGATAATCCCCCAGATCATGTTCTTTTTATTATTTTTAACTCTTAGTCTATCTACAACACTTCTTGGTGTTTATAACTCTTCCTTCATTCGCACTTTCTCTTAGTGAACAAAGCTCTTCCTCTATTTGCAATTTCTCTTAGTAGTTGCAATTTATCCCTCTATGTACTATCTATCCTCATGTTTGCATGAATATTTTGGATATTAGTTCTTTAATTTCTCCCCCTGATATATAAATAGAAAAACAATTACTGTATTTGATTTCTTATTTCTCCTTTGTTTGCGACTAGGCTCCCCCTATCAAGGCTATGTTTATCTTTCCCTGCATGCAACATTTCCTCTTTTATTGTTCTGCTCTTAAGACTCCTTCCACTATGCCTAAACTTCCTTTTACTTGTTCTTTTTGGGATTTCCCCCCTTGGGATTATGATTCCTTTTGTCTAAAACTTAAGTCTTTGCGCATCAAAGGGTTGTTCCATCTAAATTTATGCTTCTCCTTATTTGAAACTCTCCACCTTTTGTTTCTATTTCCAAATGAATTTCACCATTCACTTCACTTTCATCTGCTAATTCATATTCCACAAAATTTCTATTTCCTCATCTTTCTGTTATAGCTCACTCTCAAAAGTTCACATATTTTTCATGTTGCTTGAGGTGTTGTAGTCTCACACTTATATAATATTTGTCTTTTAATAATTAGATGTTAGGGATATTATTCCCATATTCTATTTTTTCTTTATTTTACTTGCTAACAATATTCTTGAACCTACTTTTCTCATTTCACATACTTTAAAATGGAATATGAGATCATAATCTTGATCAACCATTTGACTTACACTCAATAAATTGTGCATTTGACTTACACTCAATAAATTATGCTGTAGACATTCAACAAACAAAACATTCCAAGTTTTTGTCCTTTAATCATGAAGATTGACTGTGACTTTTCCAACTATCCTTTAAGGGGTTATTTTAATTTCAGGTACATACCATCATTAATTCGTTTGTGCTCTGTTTTTCATAAGGGGTAATATCTTTTTAATGCATTTCTAATTGAAGAGTTCAGAAAGCATTATGATTCTGAGTGGTGTTTATGAGATTCCAAAGTGAATGTGATTATATGGAACATATATATGAGATGCAAACCAAATGACTTACTTCAAATTCCCTCTTCCTTTGGCTGTTTACTTTATTTGAATCAAAATTAGTGGTGTTATTAACTATTATTTATGTATAATTATTTCGTTTAACTACCTTCTCACTCCATAAAATGAAATGAGGAAACTCTACATAATTTATTATGTGATCCGTGGTGTTTCGGTTTAGTCAAGTTAAAGGGTATTGACCTGTATTTGAATTACCTTTCTATGCAATGGAAATTATTTTATTTTATATTAAAAATTTAATTGGGGCAGAGCTAAAAGGAAATTATCTAGAAGATAGGTTAAAGGGAGGGTATTGAGATTTATTTGAATGATTTTTTTTTTACGAAATGGAATTTTTTTATTTATATTAAAAAGATTATTGAGGTGGAGCAAGAAAGAAATTAGCTAAAAGATATAGTGTACAAATTATTCACAAAAGTATTTTTATATTCAATCACAAAATTCATATATATGTTATATAAATAGTGTTTTATGAGATCTAATGGTTTCCAAATCAAGAAATTGCTTGTTGAGAAAATCTCTCAACAACCAACAAACTAATGTTACCTATATACTATTGTAAGCATTATTGCAAGCCAATTATTTCAAGCATGGGCCGCTAAAATTACATTACATCATTACAAATATTATTACAAGAATCATAAATTACATATAATCATAGTCACTTTGGAATCTCAAAAACACCACTCTTTGAGAAACAAGTACATTTCCCCTTAACTTTGCTTTCACATCAAACCCCAATGATTTCAAATTTCTTTACGTTACTTTCTGCCTAGTCAAACCACAATAAGAATATGGTATTTTCTTTATTTTTATCTGTTAATTCCTTTCAACGCTGGAACGTTGGAAACCAAAATGTCAAACCAACCTTGTAATGAGTATTTTCTTTTAATGGAATAAAACCGAAATGTCAAAGCAGCCTCGTAATAAGTATTTTCTTTTAATTGAGTGAGTGTATTTTCTATTGATTTCTTTACTTGGGTTTTTTTAGCCTGATGTTTATTGATTTGTTGTGATTTGATGCTTATGAAATTCATTACTGTTGTTTCTACCTATACATTAACTATTCAATTTGTTCACATTATTCATTCATCCATACATACATATTCTTTTATTCATCATTTAACTTTCATATCTTATAGCTTCAATATAATTATTCTCTAGTTTTGTTTTATTTAAATTAATTTTTCACTTATATAATTTGGTGTGAAGTGATACACTGGAATCACTATTTGAATTTCAGTTTTTCAAATTGCAATGTATAACTTTCGTTTCTCAACTGGTATAGTTTCAACGTAGTTACTTTGTAATTTTTTTTTTCAAATTAGTTTGATTGGGTGTGAGTTGATATCTTAAAATCATTATTTGAATTTTGAATGATTATGTATAATAAATTTAGAAAGCATCAATTAAATTTTAATTTTTATTTAAACTATACATAATAAATTTAAATTTAAATAAAATTTTTGATTAGACAAATTATGTTCAGTGGATGTTTTCCTTATTCTAATTAGATCATTGCAATGTTACCGCAAATCAAACCCACCACAGGCCGCCTTTCTTGTAATCAAGGATGACCTTGCAAATCGACCTTATTTGATTTGCATCAAATAGTGCTATGCTTTAATAAAGATAGAGGAAACATTGATTTGTCAAATGATACTTTAATTTATAATTTAAATTCAAATTTTTTATACAAAATCCAAATTTAAATAATAATTTCTAAATTTATGATATATATTTTAAATAAAATCATAATTTCTTAACTCACTTAATCTCCTTCAGTTATTAAAATTAGTTCATATAATTCATCAATTTCAATAGAATTTCCTTATTTAATTAGACATTAATATTTATAATTTTTAAATATTTATATTTATTATTTAATTTAATTTAAATTTATAATCATTTTAAAAATTTAGAAAATTATATAATTTATTAAATTCTATACTATATTTATATTAATAATAATAAAATAATATAAACAACAACCCAAAATGTTTGAATGAACCTATATAATATAAAGTGACAACCGAAAATGTTTGAATAAACTTATATAATATAAAGTTACTATGTTTATATAATATAAAAAAATAAGTTATATTGGGAATGTTTTTTAAGATTAACCATATATATAAATTTTTATAAATGTTAATTTTATTTTATAAATATAATATAAAAAATAAATTTATATTGTAAATATTTTTTAAGATTGACCCTATATATATATGTATATGTATATAAATAATTTTTTATAGGTGTTAATTTTATTTTATAATTAATTGTTTACTAGTCAAAACACTAAAAGAATTTGAGTGTCCTTCCTGATGCCTAAGTATGGGATTTAATTACAATTACAGGTACATTTCCCTGAACTTTGCTCTCATAGCAAACTCCAATCTTTTCATTTAGATTTTTTTATGTTAATTTCTTCTTAGTCAAACCACAGTGAGAATAGGATATCAAAGCAGCCCTATAATCAATATTTTCTTTTAACGGAGTGAATATAATCAGTATTTTC
This sequence comes from Pinus taeda, assembly GCA_000404065.3. Taxonomy (NCBI): domain Eukaryota; kingdom Viridiplantae; phylum Streptophyta; class Pinopsida; order Pinales; family Pinaceae; genus Pinus; species Pinus taeda. The sequence goes on from APFE030255844.1 coordinate 5,771, forward strand.
TTTTAACGGAGTGAAATCGAAGTCAAACAAGCCTGGTAATGAGTGTATTTTATTTTAACCGGGTTTCTTTAGGTGGACTTCTATTAATTCCTTTAGCTGAGTTATCGATCCATCAAATTTTCTAAATAATTTTTTTATTGGTATTATTTATTTTTTTATGCCGGCTCACTTTCTCGGCCACATCTAAAACTTCGAACGAATGCTCTTCATTTAAAAGCAATAAAAAAAATAGAATAGATTTTAAACACATGAAAGCCCGGTTTTCAAAAATAATATTTAAAAGCAGAAAAGCACATGACAACTCAGCTCAATTTAAAAGATTGGTTTAAGCAATGGTGATTAAAAGATTGATTTAACAACTTGAACACAAAGGTAAAAAGAAAAAAAAAGAAGAAGCTTAAAACGAAATCCTCGCTGCCTTTTCAGGAATGCTTCAGTGATTATATAGTAGCGACGGGCAGTTGATGAATGAAGAGTGATAGTAATTGGCAATGGAGACGAGGTTGTGCTCAGGAGGAGGAATTTTTACACAGTCCGAAAGCCAGAGGGAAGGAAAGGCCGCAGGCGATTGGGGTAATTTTCTGTTCCCTTGGTTTAATCGGTTTGTCCCTTTAATTCATTCCACACGGAATTTTGAATAACTTGACGAATTTTGTTTTTCTGTTGAATGATTGAACAGGTTAAGCATGGAATGGACTCTGTTAGGTCTTTCTTTCTCTCTCAGACACTGTGCTGTGATGTAAAGTTGTCGCGCTCCAGAAATGTGTTGTATGCTTGCAATGTGCGGTGTTGTTGTAAATGCTTGTGTTATGTCTATGTGGATTTGTGTTCATTGAGAGAGAAAGTTGTGGCTGAGGAGAATATGCAGGGGCGGTTGAAGATCAACAAATAATATATATACTTTTAGAGTAAGATGGTGATTATGTTAACATTTTTTTTTAATTATTTTTAAATTCATTCTTCTGTTTCTGATTTGATGATTTGGAATTATTTTATATACAGAAGCTAGAGCATCTATTCCAGTGCTTGCTTTTGGAGCTGAGAATGAGGAGTGTTAGTATTCTTTAGTTGATTGCCCTGTTTTGTAGATGTTTAGTTGTTTATTTTAGAAAGACTAAGTGGCACGACCTATTTATTTTCCTTGCTATTCTCGTAACCATATTGTTAGGCAAAATGGCGCGGCCTATTTAAACAAAAGAAAAGAAATCTAGCCTATCTATACCCTTACCTTACAGATAGGTATTCATTTCCTTTGTTTTCTGAGGTTTAAACAAACAAAAATCTAGCCTATCTATACCCTTACAGACAGATAGGTATTCCTTTCCTTTGTTCGATGACCCGAATGGTGGGCGATCCTTACCTTAGCTTCAGGATGGTGGGCGATCCTGATGTTTCTTATGCTTTAGTAATTGCTCCGGCAGTATTCTATCATTAGTATTCTAACATTCTACCTTGGACTTTAATTGCGTGGGATCGTTTAATGAATATTCTCACAACACCCAGGGCTTTGTTTGGGTGCATAGTTTTAGAAATGAATTTATTGATTGGCTTTAATAGTTTTATGAATGAATTTGAGCATTATATATGTGTGCGTTAGTGGGGTTAATTAGATTATCGGGTTATTTTTCCAGAATGTTCGTTCGTGAACAGGAGCGAGTTGTATTTTTTTGGCGGATCGTTAAGACTCGCCCCTTTCGATTTCCGTTGATTGTGCAATTCGAAAGCGACAGCTCGGAAGAACCCCAGATATTGATTTAGACGTAGAGATGCCCGTAGGAAGATCCCATTCTATTTTAGACGCAGCTTTCTGTTTAACGCAACAATTCAATGGATGTTTTGATTGGTTAAGAAAGCACAGGGTGAAATTAATTTTGATGGCCTTCCTTTTCTCCACACTCGGTTTTATTATTGTTATTTACGGTCAAAGGGTGTGCGTGTTGCAATATATCGTTTGGTAGGGTTTTCAGTGAGCGTATTCTAAACAGAGCGTACGATTTCGAACCTGGTTGTTGGCCCGGGACCACAAGTACTAGATACCTTTTCATGGGTAGGAACCAGATGTACTTCATATGTATCTGTCTTTTCACTTAAACCAAAATCGGCTTCAATATATCCTTACACTTTCAGGCCTCTTTGAGAGTGCTATATATAATTGTGTTTATAATTATTACCTATTCATCGATGAAAAAAATCCTCATGGATGTGTGTGTTTCCAAGTCTAGGAGGCCATAACATATATGAGATGAAAATGCGTCATAGATTATATGTTTTTGAATCTGAGATTTAGTTCTTGCTCGGGTAGATTTCGACTACTAATTATGGGTGGTCTGTCGCAAAAAAAATTCTAACAAGACCATTCCAAAATTATATACATCATTCCTTTTAGAAGCTTGTATAAAATCTTGGAAGCTTCTATCTGATGCGAACCATCATAGATAGATCGACCTCCATGGGTGAAACCCAATCCAAACATCCTCTTCCTTCTAATTCTGGTGCTTTGCTCTTCTTCCTTCTCCAACCAACCATGAAAGAAACCAATACTCTAACCCTGCGTCGGCTCTTGCCAACAAATTGAATCACCTTTTCTTTATCTTCTTCACTTCTTTAACCCTTTGCATCTGTATCCACCTGTTACTTTAATCCTCTTTTTTTTTTTCCACCTCAAACCCAAGCAAGCATTGCTTAGTTGAATCTATTCTTGAATAAATTCATCAAATATTTTGTTTAAATCTGTTCAAAGGGCAACGAACTCAAACTCATGCTGCCCTTATTCCTTCTGTCTCTGTTTGGTTTAAGATGAACCCAAGGCGTAGGTCAGAAGCCAATAGCCCAAGGTGCATACCTACCAACCGAATTGAATCCTGACGTGAATTAGTATAAATATAAGTTTTGGGTACATTGGCAGAATCTTGTTGTTTCTTTAGCCTTTCTGCTTTACACATATCTTGTGTTGTTTCTAGATTGCTATGTTTCTAGGTTGGAGCTCGAAGGGCTTTAAATTCTCAAGAGTTTATTGTTTTTATTGTTTTTACTTGGTAATAATTTTTGCCCGGGGAAGCTCCAGATTCCAATAGAGAAGAACCTAGAAATTTTTACAACTTTATTTTTTTTAATATTAGTTAAAGGCTTCTTTATTTCAAGTTATTCCCAGCACAAAAATCAAAATCAAATCTAGGAAAAATATGTAGAAGTCTTTATTAGGAAAAATACAGGGGAGAATGAAATTATGATAGATCATATGCAAGAGTGGGAAATAGGATTGTGATGATGATGGGAAGATAAAACAGTCATACTACTTGACATTGATTTTTGTTTTAACCAGTTAGGTGGCAAAGGTTATTTCTTCCTCTTTGTTATTAATGATTAAGTAGTTTTATCAATTATATCACAATCTGTTTATTTTTTTTTAATCGAAGTTTTCAATGTAGCATTTATTTTCACTAAGAGAAAAATATTTACCAAGAATCTGTATTGTCCATTTAGAATTTCGAAAATAAACATGTATTTTGTCATCATATATTTTATTATATTTCGTTATTCATTATTTTATTTTATACTTTAATTTAAAAAATATATAACATTTAATTGTTGAGTATTAAAATTATATATACACGATGAACTTCGATTAATAAAAACATGTTATTGTTGTATTCAAGTTAAAAGGAAGTTGCCAAATGTATTTTTCTTATTTATTTTCCATATGTAATTGTTAGATTTAATTGTTACTATATTAAATTTATAAATATTTTATATTTGAATCACTTATATTAATATTATTATATTCATTTTTTTCATCATTTCTCATGCCTTATGAGTTGATTATATATATATATCATATAGTATATTATATATAGAGAGAGAGAGAGAGAGAGAGAGAGAGAGAGAGAGAGAGAGAGAGAATGCATTTTTTTAATGAATTTTGCATTTAATTATGTTACAAGTTGTTAGGAAGGGTTTGTATACTAACAATATCATTTCAATGTTGTATGTTGCACAAAATTGATCAATAACAAAGTTGCCGCTGGATGGAAGACCTTATCTATTTTTGTCTATTGTAGTGATTTAATTAGGGAAAAATATTTTTTTTCTTTAGATGTCTTCATCAAAGAATGTACATGAACACAAACTACCATTAATAAAAGGAGTAGGCTTTTTTTTGTTGGAGGGGAGTTCAACCCCTCCAAAAGGCTCTTAGGAAGGTTGAATGGAACCCTCCTTTGAGTTGTGTTCCTTGTCCTCATGGTTTTCATGATCTTTAGTTTATAGTAATTCCGATATGCACAAACACAAATATGTCATTTTATTATCATAATAATTTATAAGCATGCTTTAAACATCTTCCCAACATAGACACAAATGGAAAAATCAGTTTTATTCACTTAAATCATTTAACATTTTTTCAATGTTTTAAACATCTTCCCACATACACACAAATAATAAAGCCACTCTTATTCACATAAATTACTTAACATTTTTTCAATTTTTTAAACAACTTCCCCACATACACACAAATGACAAAACCACTTTTATTCAACTAAATTATATAACATTTATAACCTACATTTATTTATATTTTATAATTTATATTTTTCTTTTTTTGGGTTTGGATGATTGTCATGTTATAAAGTATTATGAAAAAAGTGAGACTCAAGATTCAAATCTCTTATAAAGGAAAAAAAAGGATAACATGATATTTATGTAATAGCATCAATATATAATAACACATATCAATTAATTATTTAATATTAAAATCAATATAATACAATAAATTTTATTAATTTTATTTAAAATTTTCATTAATTTTAATAATTTATAATTTTATTTTTCATAATACTATAATTTAATAATGCGGAAAAAATGTTAATTCTAAAACATTGTTAATCATAGTAGGGTAAGCTAAAGTAGGCTAGACTAGAGTAGGGTAGGCTTGGGTAGGCTAGGGTAGACTGGAGTAGGCTAGGCAAGAATATTCTAGGCTAGAGTACACTAGAGTAGAGTAGCTAGCATACGGTAAGCAAAAGTAAGCTAGACTAGAGTAGGGTAGGGTAGGGTAGGGTAGGGTAGGTTAGACTAGAGTGTGCTAGGCTAGGGTGGGTAGGCTAGGCTAGAGTGGACTGGGCTAGGCTATGCTAACCTAGAGTAGGTTAGGCAAGAATAGACTAGGCTAGAGTAGAATAGGGTAGAGTAGCTAGTCTAAGGTAAGCTAAAGTAGGCTAGACTAGAGTAAGCTAGGCTAAGCTAGGCTAGAGTGGGATAAGCTAGGCTAGGTTAGAGTGGGATAAGCTAGGCTAGGCTAGAGTAGGGTAGAGTAGGCTAGGCTAGAATAGGGTAGAGTAGGCTAGGCTTGGCTAGAATAGGGTGGTGTAGGCTAGGCTAGGTTGGGCTAGAGTAGGCTAGTAGGCTAGGCTAGGCTAAAGTAGGTTAGACTAGGCTAGGAAAGAGTAGGTTAGGCTATAGTAGGCTAGACTAGACTAGGTTAGGGTAAGGTAGGCTAGCCTAAGGTAAGCTAAAGTAGGCTAGACTAGAGTAGGGTAAGGTAGGGTATGACTTAGAGTAGGCTAGGCAAGAATAGACTAGACTAGAGTAGGCTAGGGTAGAGTAAGTTAGGCGAGGTTAGGCTAAGCTAGTGTAGGTTAGGTTAGAGTAGGCTAGGCTAGAGTAGGCTAGAGTGGTTTAAACTAGGCTAGGCAAGAGTAGGTTAAGCTATAGTAGGTTAGGCTACAGTAGGCTAGCCTAGGGTAAGCTAAAGTAGGCTAGACTAGAGTAGGGTAGGCTAGGGTTGGCTAGAGTAGGTTAGGCTAGGGTAGAGTACGCTAGAGTGGGTTAAACTAGGCTAGGCAAGTGTAGGTTGAGCTATAGTAGATTAGGGAGTAGGTTAAGCTATAATAGATTAGGCTACGGTAGGCTAGCCTAGGGTAAGCTAAAGTAGGCTAGAGTAGAGTAGGGTAGGCTAGGGTTGGCTAGAGTAGGTTAGGTAAGAATATACTAGGCTAGAGTAGGGTAAGTTAGGCTAGGCTAGGCTAGGCTAGGCTAAGTGTAGGTTAGGCTAGAGTACGTTAGGTTAGTCTAGGCTAGGTGAGGTCAGGCTAAACTAGGCTAGTATAGGCTAGGCTAAGGTGGAGCTAGGGTAGGCTAGGGTAGGCTCGAGTTGGGTAAAATAGGGTAGGATAGGGTAGGCTAGAGTCGGCTAGGCTAGGGTAGGCTAGAGTCTGTTAAGGTAGTCTAGGTTAGGGTAGACTAGAGTAGGCTAGGCTAGGCTAAATTAGGGTAGACTAGAGTAGACTAGGCTGGGATAGAGTAGGATAGGCTAGGTTAAGTTAGGCGAGAGTAGGCTATGCTAAAGTAAGTTATGCTAGGTTAGGAGAGAGTAGGGTAGGTTGGGTGAGACTAGGTTAGGCCGGGCTAGAGTAAGTTATGCTAGATTAGGATCAAGTAGGCTAGAGTAGGCTAGGATAGGCTAGGCTAAAGTAGGCTAGGCTAGGGTAGAGTAGGCTAGGCTAGGTTAGGCTAGAGTAGGTTAGGGTAGGGTAGAGTAGGCTAGGCTATATTAGGATACAGTAGGCTAGGGTAGGGTAGAGTAGGCTAGGGTAGGGTAGAGTAGTCTAGGCCAGGCAAGAATAGACCAAGCTAGAGTAGACTAGGGCTAAGCTAGGTGAGGCTAAGCTAGTATAGGTTAGGCTAGAGTACGCTAGGCTAGAGTATGCTAGGCTAGGCTAGGCAAGAGTGGGTTAGACTAGGCTAGGCAAGAGGGGGTTAGGCTATAGTAGGTTAGGCTATGGTAGGCTAGCCTAGGGTAAGCCAAAGTATGCTGACTAGAGTAGGGTAGGGTAGGTTAGGCTAGGCTAGGCTAGGCTAGGCCAACCTAGAGTAGACTAAGCTGTAGTAGACTAGGGTAGAGTAAGTTAGGCTATAGTAGGTTAGGCTACGGTAGACTAACCTAATATAAGCCAAAGTAGGCTGACTAGAGTAGGGTAGGGTAGGCTAGGCTAGGCTAGAGTAGGCTAGGCTAATCTAGAGTAGACTAGGCTATAGTAGACTAGGGTAGAGTAAGCTAGGCTAGGCTAGGCTAGGCTAAGCTAGTGTAGGTTAGGCTAGAGTATGATATGCTAGGCTAGGGTAGGCTAGAGTCAGCTAAGCTAGGGTAGGATAAGGTAGGCTAGAGTCGGCTAGGCTAGGGTTCGCTAGGCTAAGCTAGGATAGAGTGGGCTAGGCTAGGCTAGACTAGGCTAAAGTAGACTTATGCTAGAGTAGGGTAGAGTAGGCTAGGCTAAGTTAGAGTAGGGTAGAGTAGGCTAGGTTAGAGTACGGTAGAGTAGAGTAGGCTAGGCTAGTCTAGGCTAGGTTGAGTTGGGTTGGGTAGAGTAGGCTAGGCTAGGTTGGAGTACAATAGGGTAGGTTAAGCTAAATTAGGCTAAAGTAGGATAGGCTAGTTTAGGCTTGAGTAGTCTAGTAGGTTAGGCTTGGCAAAAGTAGGTTAGAATAGGCTAGGAAAGAGTAGGTTAGGCTAAAGTAGGCTAGCCTAGGGTAAGTTAGAGTAGGCTAGGCTAGACTAGAGTAGGCTAGGCTAGGCTAGGATAGAGTAGGCTAGGCTAACCTAGAGTAGGATATGCAAGAATAGACTACGATAGAGTAGGCTAGGGTAGAGAATGTTAGGCTAGGCTAAGCTAGTGTAGGTTAGGTTAGAGTATGTTAGGCTAGAGTAGGCTAATAGGATAGGTTAGGCTAGGCAAGAGTAGGTTAGGTTGTAGTAGGCTAGATTAGAGTAGGCTAGGTTAGGCTAGGCTAGGCTAGGCTTGAGTAGGGTAGGGAAAAATAGACTAGGCTAGAGTAGGCTAGGCTAGGCTAGAGTAGGCAAGGGTAGGTTAGGCTATAGTAGGCTAGACTAGAGTAGGCTAGGCTAAGGTAGGCTAAGGTAGGCTAGCCTAGAGTAAAAGCTAAAGTTGGCTAGACTATAGTAGGGTAGGCTACAGTAGGCTAGGCTAACCTACAGTAGGATAGGCAAGAATAGACTAGGCTAGAGTAGGCTAGGGTAGAGTAAGTTAGGTTATGCTAGGTTAGGATAGGCTAAGCTAGTGTAGGTTAGGCCAGAGTATGTTAGGCTAGAGTAGGCTAGGCTAAATTAGGCTAGGCTACAGTAGGCTAGTAGGCTAGGCTTAGCTACGCCAGAGCAGGTTAGGCTATAGTAGGTTAGACTAGAGTAGGGTAGGGAAGAATAGACTTGGCTAGAGTAACTTAGGCTAGGCTAGGCTAGGCTAGGCTAGGCTAGGCTAGGCTAGGCTAAGCTAGTGTAGGTTAGGGTAGAGTACGTTAGGCTAGAGTAGGCTAGTAAGCTAAGCTAAGTAAGAGTAGGTTAGGCTATATTAGACTAGACTAGAGTAGGTTAGGCTAAGGTAGGCTACGGTAGGTTGTCCTAGGGTAAGCTAAAGTAGGCTAGACTAGAGTAGGGTAGGCTTGGTTAGGTTAGAGTAGGCTAGGCTAACCTAGAGTAGGTTAGGCAAGAATAGACTAGGGTAGAGTAAGTTAGGCTAGGTTAGGCTAGGCTAAGCTAGTGTAGGCTAGGCTAGAGTATGCTAGGCTAGGCTAGGCTAGAGTACGTTAGGCTATAGTAGTTAGGCTAGGCTAGACTAGGCTACAATATGCTAGGGTAGGCTATGCTAGAGTAGGATAAGCTAGGATATTCTAGAGTAGGATTGGATTGGTCATGCTATGCTAGGTTATGCTAGGTAGCTAGGCTAGGTGAAGCCATGCTAAACTAGGCTAGGTTAGGCTAGGTGAGGCCATGCTAAACTAGTCTAGGTTAGGCTAGGCTAGGCTAGGCGAGGCTAGGCTATGCTAGGCTAGGCTAGAATTAGCTAAGCTAGGGTAGGATAGGTTAGGGTAGCATAGAGTAGGCTAAACTAAAGTAGGTTAGGCTAGATTAGGCTTAAGTGGACTAGGCTAGGTTAGGTTAGGCTAGGCTAGGCTAAAGTAGGGTAGAGTATGGTAGGTTAGGTTTGATTAGAGTAGGCTAAGCTAAGGTAAACTAGGGTAGGTTAGGTGAGAGTAGGATTTCCTAGAGTTAGATATGCTAGGTTAGGAAAGAGTAGGGTAGGTTGGGTTAGACTAGGTTAGGTTAGGTTATGCTATGCCATATCACACTAGGCTAAAGTAGGTTAGGCTAGGCTAAGTTAAGCTAGACTAGAGCAGGCTCGATTAGAGTAGGCTAGGCTAGAGTAGGGTAGGATAGTCAAGGCAAGCCTCCATTGGATTAGGCTAGGCTAGGCTAAAGTAGGGTAGACTAGAGTAGGCTAGTATAGGCTAGGCTTGGCTAGAGTGCGTTAGGCTAGAGTAGGCTAGGTTATGGTAGGCTATGCGAGAGTAGGTTGTGCTAGAGTAAGCTATGCTAGGTTAAGAAAGAGTAGGGTAGGTTGGGTTAGACTAGGTTAAGCTAGGGTAGGTTATGCCAAATTACACTAGGCTAAAGTAGGCTATTCTAAGCTAAACTAGAGTAGGCTAGGTTGGAGTAGGGTCGAATAGGCAAGGCTAGCCTCCACTAGATTAGGCTAGGCTTAAGTAGACTGGGTTAGGGTTTCCTAAAGTAGAGTAGACTAGAGTAGGCTACTATAAGCTAGGTTAGGCTAGGCCAGGGTGGGCTAGGGTAGGCTAGGTTGGGCAAGGATATGGTAGGCTAGGCGAGAGTAGTCTATGCTATATTAAGTTAGGTTAGGATAGGGTAGGTTGGGTTGGGCTAGGGTGTGTTGGGATTCCATATTACATTAGGCTAAAGTACGCTAAAGTAGGCTGAGCTAGACTAGAGTAGAGTAGGCTAGGTTAGGCTAGGCGAGGATAAGGTAGGTTAAACGAGAGTAGGCTATGCTAGAGGAAACTATGCTAGGTTAGGATAGAGTAGTTTAGACTGGGTTAGGCTAGGCTAGGTTATGCTAGATTACACTAGGCTAAAGTAGGTTAGGTTAGGCTAAGCTAAGATAGAATAGAGCAGGCAAGGCTATGTTTGGCTATGTTAGAGTAGGCTAGGCTAGAGTAGAGTACGATAGGCAAGCCTAGCCTCCATTAGATTAGGCTAGGTTTAAGTAGACTAGCTTAGGCTAGGATAGGATATGCTAGGGTAGCCTAAAGTAGGGTAGACTAGAGTAGGCTAGTATAAGCTAGGTTAGTTTAGGCTAGGCTAGGCTAGGCTAGGCGAGAGTAGGCTATGCTAGAGTAAGCTAGGTTAGGTAGGGTAGGTTGGGTTGGGATAGGTTGGGTTGGGTTGGGCTATGCCATATTACACTAGGCTAGAGTAAGATAGACTAGAGTAGGTTAAGTTAGACTAGAGCAAGCTAGGTTATGCTAAGATAGGTTAGAGTAGGCTAGGCTAGGAAATATTAAGTTAGGTTAGGCTAGAGTAGGCTAGCCTACTCTAGGCTAGAGTAGGCTAGCCTACTCTAGGCTAGAGTAGGCTAGCGTACTCTAGGCTAGAGTAGGCTAGCTTACTCTAGGCTAGAGTAGGTTAGCCTACTCTAGGCTAGAGTAGGTTAAGCTAGGATGGCTAGAGTAGGATAGCCTAAGCTAGGCTAGAGTAGGTTAGGTTAGGCTAAGCTCGACTAGGTTAGGCTGTAGTAAGCTAGGCTACAGTAGGATAGGCTAGAGTACATTACTATGGTAGGTTAGGTTAGGCTAGGCTAGGCCTAGGCTTAAGTAGACTAGCTTAGGCTAGGATAGGATAGGCTAGGGTATCCTAAGGTAGGGTAGACAGATTAGGCAAGTATAAGCTAGATTAGGTTAGGAGAGGCTAGGCTAGGCTAGGCTAGGCTAGGCTAGGAAAGAGTAGGCTATGCTAGAGTAAGCTACGTTAGGTAGGGTAGGTTGGGTTGGGCTGGGTTATGCCATATTACACTAGGCTAGAGTAAGCTAGGCTAGAGTAGGTTAAGCTAGACTAGAGCAAGCTAGGCTATGCTAAGATAGGCTAGAGTAGGCTAGGCTAGGTAAGATTATGTTAGGTTAGGCTAGAGTAGGCTAGCCTAGTCTAGGATAGAGTAGGTTAAGCTGGGTTAGAGCAGGCTAGATTAGGCTAGGCTAGAGTAGGCTAGCCTAAGATAGGCTAGAGTAGGTTAGGTTAGGCTAAACTTGACCAGGTTAGGCTGTAGTATGCTAGGCTATAGTAGGATAGGCTAGGCTTGACTCAAGTAGAGTAGGTTATGATAGGTTATGATAAGGTAGGATGGAGTAGGCCAAGCTAGAGTATGCTAGAGTAGTGTAAGCTAGGCTAGTCTAGGCTAGAGTAGGCTAGAATAAGCTAGGTTAGAGTAGGCTAGGCTAGATTAGGCTAGGTCACAATAGGTTAGAGTAGGCTAGGATAGAGTTGTTTAGGCTAGGATAAGATACACTAGAGTAAGTTAGGTTATAGTAGGCTAGGGTAGAGTAGGATATGCTACGCTAGGCTAGAGTAGGCTTAGTTAAAGTATGCTAAGCTATAGTAGGATACGATAGGCTATTCTAAGCTAGGCTAGAGTATGCTAGGGTAGAGTGAGCTAGGCTAGTCTAGGCTAGAGAAGGCTAGAATAAGCTAAGCTAGAGTAGACCAGGCTAGAGTAGGCTAGGTCATGATAGGCTAGGATAGAGTCGTTTAGGCTGGGATAAGATACACTAGAGTAAGTTAGGCTATAGTAGGCTAGGGTAGAGTAGGATATGCTACGCTAGGCTAGAGTAGGCTAAGTTAAAGTATGGTAGGCTAGAGTAGGATAAGTTAAAGTATGATATGCTAGAGTAGGCTAAGATAGGCTATTCTAAGCTAGGTTAGTTTGGGCTAGAGTAGGCTAGGCTAAGCTAGGATGGAGTAGGCTAAAGTAGGCTAGGATTGAGTAGGCTAAGAAGGCTAGAGTATGCTTGGTTAGAGTAGGATAGGCTACGATGAGCTTAAGTAGGCTAGGATAGGCTAGACTAGAGTCATTTAGGGTAGAGTAGGGTAGGCTAAGTTGGATTTAGCTAGGCTAGAGTAGGATAGACTAAGATACAATAGAGTAAGCTAGGATAGGTTAGGCTAGAGTTGGCTAGGTAGAGTAGGTTATATCAGGTTAGGCTAAGGCTAGAGTAGGCTATGATAGGCTATTTTGAGCTAGGCTAGGTTGGTCTAGAGTAGGCTAGGCTAAACTAGGTTGGAGTAGGCTAAAGTAGGCTAGGCTAAAGTAGGCTAGGCTAAAGTAGGCTAGGCTCGAGTAGGCTAGGCTAAGCTAGGCTAGAGTAGGTTAGGCTACACTAGGGTAGGCTATGTGTAACTAGACTAGAGTAGGCTTATAAAGAGTAGGAAACAATAGGCTAAGTTAGGTTGGATTAGATAAGTTAGCCTAAAGTAGAATAGGCTACACTAGTCTAGTCTTTGAGTAGGATATGCTAGGCTAGAGCAGTTTAGAGTGGGGTAGGCTAGGATAAACTGTAGTAGGATTATCTAGGCTAGGCTAGGATAGCCTTGGAGTAAGATATGGTAGCCTAATCTAGGATAGGCTTGGGTAAGCTAGAATAGGATAACCTTGATTAGGTTAGAGTATTCTAAAAGACACTATGCTATAGTAGGTTAGAATAGGAAACGCTAGGCCAGGGAAGGATAGAGTATTGTATGGTAGGTTAATCTAGAGTAAGTTAAGCTTGAGTAGAATAAGCTAGAATAAGCTAGGATATGGTAAGCAGGAGTAGGCTAGAGTAGGATAGAGTACAATATGGTATGATAGGACATGCTAAAGTAGGTTAAGTTAACATATGCTAGGCTAGAGAGGGACAGACTAGAGTAGGATAGGCCAAGGTAGGTTAGGTTAAGGTTTGCTAGGTGATCCGAGAGGATCCTAATTAAAAGGCATAGAATTCAAAGTTCCTAAAATATAATGGAAATAACACCTTATTGAAGGGCTCAATGAAGTAATTCCAATGCAACTTGAATAGGCAAAGCTAGGCTAGGGAAGGCTAGAGTATTGTATGTTAGGCTAATCTAGACTAGGTTAAGTTTGAGTAGACTAAGCTAGAATAATTTAGGATATGGTAAGCAGGAGTAGGCTAGAGTAGTTTAGACTAGAGTAGGTTATGATAGGACATGCTAGAGTAGGTTAAGTTAACATAGGCTAAGCTAGAGAGGGACGGACTAGAGTAGGATAGGCTATGGTAGGTTAGGTTAAGGTTGCTAGGTGATCCGAGAGGATCCTAATTAAAAGGCATAAAATTCAAAGTTCCTAAAAGCTAATGGAAATAACTCCTTGTTGAAGAGCTCGATGAGGTAATTCCAATGCAACTTGAATTGTGTCGAATGGAGTCTGCATGTGAAATATATAGAAACTTGAAGATTTTGACCAATGGGTAAAAAGTTAAAGTAAAAGCATGTAGAAATTAATGTGCATATTCAATACTAATCATGAAATTTGCTAAATCACAAGACTTGAAGCTACTCTACCGATGTGCAGAAGTTAATTCACCATCTAAAGCAAGAATCATAGACATGCAAAAGGAAATATAACACATGCACAAAGATTTATCTAGGGGAACGCAATTGCTCAAAACTCCTTACTATCTATATTGCATTAATCAGAGAATGGAGAAGAAATACAATGCTTTCTCCAATCTAAGAACACTCTGCAAGTGTATGGTCTATCTCTCTGCCTGACTGACTAAATTTCAAGCCTTCCTAAGCTCATGTTTCCTTGTGTTTTTCTCTTGGGAAATTTCCCCTATTTTTTAGGAAACAATAGCCTTAGGTCAATCTATGACTGCATGCACCACTTGTACACATGGGAATATGCTACAATTGATAGTACACTACCTTGGAATCTCCATCTCAAATGTATAACTCAAATTCTCTGCGTGAAACAATTATTTTGGGTTGATTGATTAGTTAATTGGTTGACCACTCAATGTGGTTGAAGTTCCACACCAACAACTTGGCGTCCATTATTTCTTTTGGCAGTTAGAACTCGTTAAACTGGCAATAACTTAAATTAACTGAAATAGATTGCTAAAAATTAGCAATCAATCATGTAGAACTAAACTCAAGCTTCTCCAACTCGAATTCACTAAGTTAATTGAGTGACAAGAGCCATGTCACCTCAATTAAATACCTTCAAGTATTATGCTGAAACTGAAATTCAAATTTTAATCTAGTTTGACCAAGGAAAAGTAAAAACTAGATTTTATTGCTACATTTTCAACACTCCCTCTCAGAAAGAAAGGGATTATCAACCACCCCTATCCTACACATGTGGAACTTGAATTTTCCTCTTGACAAAGCCTTTATCAAAATATATACATCTAATTCCTTTATCAAAATGTACTGCATCAATATAATATTCCTCTACACACAATCTTGTAGATCGTGATATTAGATATCAATATGCCTGGATCGATCATGAAATACAAGATTCTTATAGAGTTTTACGCAACCCTTATTATCATATAAAATCAGAGTAGGATCCTTCATCTGACCAAATAACCCAACACGAATCTTTATCCTCTATATTGCCTCATATGTTACTTGCCTTACAACCATATACTCTTCTTCTCCTGAGCTAAGTGCCAGAGATCTTTACTTCTTGTTGTACCAAGAAACCGCTGCTGACCCAACATTGAAAATTTCTCCTGATGTGTTCTTCCTGTCTAATGGACTCCCCGCCCAATCTGCATCTATGAAGCCTTGCAGCTTCACTCGCTTTGTTATTCTGTACCAAAGACCAAACTGAGTAGTGCCTCTGAGGTATCTTAACACATGCTTTGTTTCCTTCCAATAAAGTTTGGTTGGCTTAACCATTGCTTGAATAAATTTCTTAACTTCATAACACATGTCTGGTCGCGTATTCACCAAATACACAAGTGAACCCACAAGTTGCCTATAAATGGTAGCCTTCACTACTTCACTTGAGCTAGCATCCTCTTTTGTTAAAATTGGCAACTAGGGAAAAGCTTCATGTGGTCATCTTATTCATGGATGATAATATTTTTATTAGATTCCTCTCGTCGAGAGGTGTAGGATTGATATAAATATCATCCGATTCTAATAAGTATTCATGGAGATATGAATTTAGTTTGATTATGGAATTATTATCAAGCCGACCTACAACTCATGTAGGCTCAGAAGCCCAACAATCGCATATATTCAAACACCAACGTTGTGTATAAATATAGAAGGACTTTTCCTCATTTTGACTCACTCATCCCATCACATCTCTCTCTCTACTGCGCAGAAAAGAGTCTCTTCTCTACTGCTGCACGATCCCAATAACTGTGCCTTCCTAAACCAGCTGAGCTCATCATTCCTAATAGTCTGGACCTTTGACCGAAAATTATTTTCCCATGCATAGCATTTAACCGTGTCCATTGCAGCCAGGATTTCATTCATGAGGCCAATCCTCTTGTCTGTACACTGCAATGCTTCCTTTGATAGTTTTTGCATCCTACTAATGATAAATGTCTGTACTGGGAACAAAAGCACCAATACCGATGCACCAAACAGTGATGCCACACCAAGTTTTGTCGAAAGCTCATCAAGAAGCTCCACACAGTTTTTTAAAATTCTCCAAAGCTTGTAGCACTTTTTTCAAAAGCATTTCTCTTGCAGAAGATTCCTTGCCAGCCTTCACACTAGCAGCCGCCTGGAGTTTAAGTTTGCCCACAGCTTCTGTTAACCTCATGAATCGAGATCTTGCACGGTTTGCTCCCGGAGAAACAATATTGAACTTGGGATCAAAAACATGACCCACACGATAAAGACCAAGTAGGATGAGAGCAATGTGGCTCGCATACTGTCCAATAGTATCCTTGCTTCCCGCAATCTCTTGATATGCTCTAGTGGTAATAAGATCTGCATGATTCATTGCAATTAGATCTGTAGTAAGCTGGCAATAGAAAGACTTGCAGTCACAAGATGAACAACAGTTCATGAGTTTTAGCTAAGCCGTCTTTAATTGCTGCGTGATTTGTGGGGTGAGATGGCAAAAACATGTACGCTGGCTTTTTCGAACTGCAGTGCTGTTATGAACTGCATGTCTTATGTGTGTTCTCTGCCTGTGATCTCATCCACCCATTGCACTGGAGTTTAAACAACCAACACTGTCCGTTTTTTTCTTCATGTGCATGGCTATCCACGCATGCTGCGTGATTTTTTCCATGAGTGCTAGAGAACTGGATGTGGGTGGCTAGTTAGCTGGCCACCGATTCTTTAATCCTAACCATCTCATTCATTCATGCAATGTTCAGATTAGATTCATGCAAACAGAGGAATCGGTTTTGTCACGTACCTGAAAGTCGAATGGCTGTCGTGAGCTGTTGTGGGCTGACCTGGCTGCATGCATTGATTTTATGATTGCATGATGGATTGAATGCGGATCTTTGACTGTGTTTTTCACGTGCAGGTGTCCTCTGGTAGGATCCAAGCTCCAGACAATTGTTTCCACGTTCAAATCTGCACGTCCACGCTGCTGTTGCTGCATCTTCCCCGAACCAGAACTTGTTTTCAACATTTCTCCCAAACGGTAGATCGGTTTGATCTGAAACTTGGTGAGCATGTTACTACCATCATTATGCATCTCCCATATCAAATTCGTGATGAATGGATGCACGGATTTCGAGCAAAATGGAAAATGGCTGAAGATTTCAGAGGTCGATTTCTCGGAAACCGTGCATCGGAATCTGCTGAAACTGCTTGGGTAGGCTACTATCACCCATGTGC
>APFE030255852.1:0-11589 GCA_000404065.3 Pinus taeda
CCTGAATATTCCATAAAACAAAACATATTCAACATATAGACCAAGGAGTATATGAAACAATTCACTAACAACAAATCATTGAGAAGAATGGACTTATTTGTATTAAGGAAACAAAAGAAAAACCATTACAACCTGAGCCTTGGTGTTGTGCAAGTTCCTCCCAGGGTCCAGCAAGAGTTTCCCTCTACTTTGACAAGCTCACCCACTTCCAAATGAAACAAGAAAGGATGGGAATCTCTCCTCACAAGCTTCTACAAAGAAGTCCTAATTCCAGCAGCATCTACCCTTTGGAATATTCAGCTTTCAACCTCCCTCCTCTGGCCCAATGCCTATATTTATAGTGTTCTAGAGGAAGTTAATCAGGTGCACCATCAATGGGATACTCCCCTCTTTTGGATGGGGTAGTTCCTCTCTTGATGGGATAAGTTCCTCTTTCATAGGGATGCATGAACCATCTGGAGGCGCTCAATACACGTCAAACAATCTTATAGAATGCTCTAGAAATGACCACAAGTAACTTTTTTAAGATGAAACTCGCGCCTTTTGACCTTTACAGGAGTACGCACCCATCCCTTGACATACAGAGTGTACAAGTACGCAGATATAATGAACTTGGGATGCGTACACGCAGGTAAGGTAGAGAGAAACTGCGTACCCAGAGATAAACATGTTTTTTAATGACTTTCTCTCTTTCTTGAAGTTTGACATGGAGAGCAGAGGTATAAGGCTTGCCAAAGAGGATAGCATGACTGTTGATGGAGCCATACTAACTGCAAATAGTCATGGTGACAAATTTTAGTGTAACATGGTGTTTGTCAGTGAGGGGTCTAGAGTCGATGTTTAGGTAACTCCTTCTTTGCTACCTTTAATTGGAATTCTAGTATATGTTCGTATTTTCTGGCATTTTGGGAGATTTCAGTTTCAGTTCTTGGTCTTTTGATATTTTGGGTGTTATGTTCCTAGCAGAAAAACCCTTTATAGTTTTCTATTGTGTATTGCAAAGGAGCGGGTATTGGGTTTCGCCCTAGAAAGCTTAGGGATCTGGTTTTTTTAAATTTCCTTGGTTGCAACTTCCATTAAAGAAAATTTGAGGTAAAAAATGGGCCTCAACACAAAAATATACAACGAAAATCAATTTTATAAGAACGAGTAGGATTCAATATGATGATGTCAACCATGGAGGACGATTCACCATTTTTGGAGTAAAAAGATTAACAAAAAAAACTATTTTTTCAACTCGTATTTTCAACTTATATCCCTATGATTTTACTGAAATTTTGAGAGGGAGCACTTGTTGGATGTAGAATTTAATTTTGCATCCAAGGAGTCCCCATGTTGGATACTTTCGATGATCCCTATTACACGAAAAATGTGAATTACTTGAAAAAATGTGATTGCAATCATGTTTTTTCAATTCTTTTACATTTTTCGTGTAATAGGGTCCATCAAAAGTATGCAACATGGTTACTCCTTGGATGTAAAATTAAATTTTGTATCCAATAAGTGCTCTTGCTCAAAATTTAATAAAAATCATAGGGATATAAGTTGAAAATACGAATTAAGGCTCTCTTGCTCAGGAGCTAGAGCATAGGAGGATTCTGGTATCCTCCTTGCCTGATCAACTAGGATGGGGTAAGAACACCGAAGGAAAATTTAACCTCAAAGAAGATAAATAGGTAGTAATAGGATTTAACTACCTCAACCCTAATCAAGTTTGGAAGAATCTTTGGCAAAGCCCCCACTAGATGAAAATAAAGTTATTTATTTGGCTAGTTCATCAAAGGAAAATTTTAACTTGGGAGAACCTCCTAAAAAAAGGCTTCACTGGACTTTCCAAATGTTACCTTTGTGGCTCACAAGAGGAGATGATGGATCACCTTCTAAACCTTTGCCCTTTCACCTCTACAGTGTGGGAATGGGTGGCCTCAATCTTTAGGCACACTGATAGGGACAGGCTCAACATCCCCAACACTTTGAAGAATTGGAAGAAAAAATTCTCAGGGAATGAAATCATTAATAAAGCTTGGACTTTGGTTCCAAGATTTTTCATCTGGGATGTTTGGAAAGAACCAACTGATGACAAAATTGGCTCTTAAGTTGGGCTTCCGACAGGAGCATTCGTCTCTGTATTATCCTCAGGCCAATGGGAAAGTCGAAGCCGTGAATAAGTCCCTCAACAAGATCCTGCAAAGGACAATTGACAAAAATCGCTCCAATTGGCACATCATGTTATACCTGGCTCTCTGGGCATACCTAACCTCGGTAAGGACTGCCACCGGTTTTACACCTTTTTAGTTATTTTACAGGCTGGAATATATTTTTCCTATTGAATGTGAAATTCCATCCCTTAAGTTAGCTGTTGAGCTTCTTCCAAAGACCTCTAGTCTCGAAGAGCGCCTAGTTCATTTGGAACATCTCGATGAGCAGCGTCGATATGCCGCCATAATAAACGAGACCCATAAGAAAAGGGTTAAAACTCAGTATGATAAAGTTGTTTCTCTTTGGGTATTTTCTGAAGGAAACCTTGTCTTGGTCTATGACCAAGATAAAGACGCCTTGGGGGCACGCAAATTCAAGTCTATGTGGTATGGTCCCTTTATAGTAAAACGAGTTTTAGAAAAAGAGGCTTATGAATTAGTCAATTTTGAAGGGAACAAGTTGGCGGAGTCCCGAAATGGGCTCTACCTCAAGAAGTATTTTTCTTAGGTTACGGCCAAGCAATGGCTTCTTTGTATATTTTGTATTTTTGTACATTTTTTTCGAGCATTTTTGTGATATCAACACTTTTTTTATCTGCTTTGGCTGGTGTTGATGGATGACTTAGTCTATTTCGGATTCACCGATGGTGCTAGTCAGCACAATCGGAATCTTGCTTCTGTAGCTTGGGTGATTTATTATCCATTTGGTCAGTTGATGGTGTCAAGGGGAGTATGTATTGGTCCTGCTTCAAATAACATTTCCGAATAATATGCCATTATTAATTTACTATCCGAATCTATTTCTTATGGAATTGATTTGTTGGTAGTGTATCTTGACTCACAGCTGGTAGTGTCACAATTAAATAACATTTATCAAGCTCGGGATCCTTATTTATATCGCCAATTTTTTAGAGTGAGGGTGTTGCAACGATCATTTGTTTATATTACATATGTGCACATTCCACAATCTAAAAATTCATTAGCAGATTCTATCACTAATAAAGCATTAGATTGGCATATCAGTCATTCATCAAGTTAAAAACAAACATAAAAAATCTGGAACTATATATATATATATATATATCATAAAATTTCCCATGTATACATAAAGTGTTCAAAAAATAATATACAAAATCGGGACTAAATGCCCATAATCATGTCTAGTCTATCTATCGACCCAGCTCATGATGAGTGGCTAAGAAGGTAACTACTGCATTGGCCACACGTTGAAGTATGCGGACCCAGTCCCGTGGTACTCCTACCACGCGGTGCGGCATCTCCTCAGGTAGGTCCTCTATGGCTACCATCAATACCTAGTGAGTCAATCTCACCAAGTTTCTTTGGACTGCATATAAGACCCTCTCTGTCTCAGTAGTTGCCTCTTCAGCACCTCTTCCGTGGGAATCCATCTGGTCTCACTGGACCCACATCTAGAACATGATCATTTTGTCAGTATTTTGTCCCATCAAAAATATTTCTAAGTTCATTTTCATATTTAAAAAACAAAAACAAAAAATCTTAAAAATTGATAAAAACTTAAAAAAGTGTTACCTATGTCTCCCCATGCTATGTTTGGTGGCAACACCAAGTCTAGATCTCCTCCGAAATCCATACCAGCATAAGGTTAGTCGTCGACTATGATGTTTGTTGGTCCCACCAAGCAAAAAATCATCATCGAAAGTCGTCCTCGGCATGTCCCTGCCTCCAAGGCATTTCATCAAGTCAGCCCACCTACCCATCTGTGGATCTCACGGGCTGCTGATAGAGACAAATACCTTGGGATGTAGCCCAGGTACCTTCTCGAAGAAGAAGGAGCATAAAATGGTCCCATATCTAAAGTTTTTAGTGTGATTTTTCTAAATGGACATCAGTTGGCTCTTCATGGTTGTTAGAAGAGGTGTGCACCAATTGAACACAGTGGTTAGGCATTCCACTGCCAGGCTCATGGACACCCCTGAAGCCTGATGTAGTGAATTTTATCTGTTTACCCTGGCAATGGTAAACAATAGAATCCTGAGAGATAAACTATCCACGTGTTTGATTGGAATCTGACTTCCAAACTTTTCTGGATGCCCAGGACAGTATATGTGTACATAGTCTTCTACTGAAAGACTACTCCGTGTCCAGTCGGTTGAATGCACAACCTCCTCTCTTCGGGAGAGACCTGTGATAAATTAGATGTCTTCCACCTCAATCTTGAGAGGCATCTGATGTATCATGAAGGCATCATCCTCCATACTCCAGTAGTGGATCAATAACTCAAGCAGGCGTGTGTTCACTTTCATGTTCGACATTTTGAAGAACTTCAACAAGCCCACCCTCTTAATGCATCTAGTGTAGTTTGGTCATTCATTACCTCATTGTCAATTATGGTATACTCTCTCTCTCTCCATGTGATGGTCATCCTGAAAGGAAATGAGTTTCAACCATTAGAATTTGATTTTGAATTTCAACTCACGTACACGCGGGTTCCCTTTACACACAGTCGCGTGTAGGGTCATCGTATACACGAGTTGGTCATAGCCAACCTGCATGTGCGCAGAGTTGGATTTTTTGACAAGAATTCGCATAGTCAAATCTTAATTAAAACTTCTAAAAATCGTTACAAATCATTGCAAGTATGGTTTGAGGGTTACCTGGTAACTTTGGCACGATTTGAATGGTTGAATTCTTCAGAGGCAAGTTTGCTCCTTTTTGATCCACAACTTTTTTCCAAATGCAATTGAAAAATTTGTGAGTCTAAAAGTCAATATATAGCTTTGAAATTTTAGGATTTTTTCTCAAAACTTGATTTTTCGTCTCATGAATATTTTGAATTGTGGGCTTTGATTATCGAGAATGGGTTATTGTTTCAGGATATTCTAGACACTTCTTCAAGATCTTATTTCAGTCCCATGACCGTTGACCCGTCATGGTAGGTATCATTCACTTACTGCCATATAGGTTAGGGAAACCATTTCTTCCATTGCATCTTGCATACTAGCCTCCGTTCAACAATACATTAGCCATGGGGTCGACCCCATCGTGTCTTGGTTAGCAAACCATGTTCACTCGCCGATTTTTTAAATCATGATGCAATGGTAGATCCATCCTTTACATGGGCATCGTAGTTAGAACCTCACTAACATTGGTTGCCCATGTTGTTTTACTGAGTAGGCTCAGGAGTCCTCTTTAGTCCTGCCATGACTTGTGCATTGAAGACACATTCTCTTTACTTCTACCCTTATTTCTAGCCTTATACCCTAGAGGCTCCTTTGTGTTGAGTTGTATTGTTGCATTGCATTTTGACTATTTACACGTTTTAGCCTTGAGCCAACTTCACATGGACTCATGTTTAAGCCACTCATTTGACCATGTCTTCTACAAGATCAACCATGTAATCACTTAGCTTCTGCAACTTGACACACCCTTTGACCCATGGAAGGAAGATCCCTTTGAGTGCCCTTGACCAGTTTCACCTCCCTGCATTGAGCATAGGATTGTTCACATCCCAAGACCTAGATCATCTATTTCTCTGACACTCATTCTTTCCACTATATTATAACATTCTTTTATTCTTTTTCCAACTTAAATAAAATTCAAAAAAAAATTATATATTCCCAAAAGAGCGGGAACTGAACAACATTTCCATATATCATTGGCATCTAGAGTCAGTGTTGTCACCCTTGAACAAATCAATCAAGAGAAAGTCTCTCCTCCATTTTGGGCGGGATTCAGTTTGACTTTGGTATGCCTTAACCTTGTTATTGAGTCAGTTCTCCTCCGATTGGTTACCTCTTCCAATCATATGGAGAGTTCGCTCGTGCCTCCTGCATGACAAACTTATACAAAGTTATCATACGCTGCCATGTAGTCATCACTAAGTCGTGCTTTTGTTCAAGGGATGTAAGCCTAAGTCGACCTCTTTGCGGTGTCTCTTGACCTATTTTCCAGCCATCCATCCCTGGTTATCAGTGTCATGTTCGTCATCACATCGGTTATATTAGTCTTTTCCTCGTGCTAGTTTGAGAAGGTCTCCATTGACTTCTTATTAGCGGGTCTTGTTCTTATCGATGATGACATATTGCTCTGAGGGTAGGCCTAGAGCTGCACCCTGACCCTATTTTCATTATTTATAGGTCACCTTGTGCTCAACATTGATCAGTATCATGGGTCTTTGACTGAGTGGTTTCCTTTGTGTTTGACATCAACTCTCATTATCACACATTGGGATTCGTGCAATGCCTTGGTTTCCATTTTACCCTATTGGTGGATTCCTCGCCTCTGTGTTAGTTTTCAGTATTGGTTGGTTCAGAGGGTTTCTATTGTGCGCTAGCTACATATTGTGTACACCGGAAAAAGTGCAACCCCTCATTCCAGACTTGGTCCAAATATTTTAAAAACAGTGTTTTACTCCCTGTACACTACTTTTCCTTGTGATAAAAGCGTGTACATGCGGTTTATTTTATATCCAACCCATGTATATGTGTTAAAACACTTTAAAAAATTAAATTTCCTTAACTATGGGTAGAGTTCATAGGTTTTACCTATTGATTACCTCCTAGTGCTTGTGGCCCAACTGTTTCCCAACTGAAAAACTAATTGGGAGAAGTATAAATAGACTTCTATGTGAAGGCCTTAAGGAGGAGAAGAGATAGAATTACTATACTGAGATTATCCCCTAACTGAGTTTGAAGTATTCCTGTGCTTCAAGCACTTCCCCAAGTTCAGAAAACCCTTGTTTCCTTGAGTGTTGATATTCTCCCACTTGCTTGAGATATCATGGTATTGGTTATGGAAGGAGGTTGTTGAAGACTGGGACTGGACGGATCTGGAGGATGGTTCTGCTTGGAGCCGGAAGAAGAAGACTCAGGTGAATTCTCTCCGTGTTGGTTATAACTTTCTACAATAAAAAGAAACATTGTCTTGTTCCTGAGATTAACTTTGTTTATGCATTAGATACTGTTGTAATTCATGTATGAATGTCATTTTGATGTATAATTAATCATCTTGCTTATATGATATAAAGTTGATTTCATTAAAATGCTTTATCTATATGCTGCTATGTATGTTTGGATTGGTTGATTTGCAGATTCGAAGATTATCAGGAGTCACATAGGGTCTGAACCCTACTGGAACTACCCAAACGAAGGACATCTAAGTATGGTCGCTATCGCGTAGTTTGTTTATATAAGCATGTTTCCTAAGTTGTATGAGTGTTTCTTACTGTAATTTGCTCTTGCTGTGTTGGGGTTTCAACCCAAAGCCCTAGGGTACTTATTCCCGTAACAACAACAATGCAAATAATTAGTTACCTAATGCGAGTTGCTAGAAGAGACTCATTTTAGTTGTCATCTTTCAGATCAATGTCTCAGAGGCAGAGAAAATTGATTCTAGAGGTAGAGAGAGGCTAGACATATCGCCTGGAGGTATTTTCAAGGTTGTACAAAATTATATGCACAAGAGATGCACATTTCTAAACTTTAGAGCGAGTCGCAAAGGAAGTGTGAGTTTGCGAGTGAGAGCTAAATCAATTGCAGAGGGAGATAAGAGTGTCTTCCAGTTAATTTTTCCAGTTGAATATTTTCAAATCCTTGCCAGTTTGGAAGGTATATTATTGTACTCTTGAACTTTCTGAAGAAATAATGATCTGTTGCACTCGTTTTCACTTCGAGTAGGGACAGTTGTCCAAAAATAACAGTGTCAATTTTTGTCTCTACATATATTTCTCATTTTTGTAATTTATATTTCCATGGTTTTTTTATTGTGAACAATGCAATTGTCAATTTATCGTTATTTTTTGTAAGTAAATAATAGAAGACAAATAAACACTAATGGTTAACAGATAAATCTCTAGTATTTGCATTCAAGGAATTTTCACAATCAGTAGAGTCTCATTGACAACAATCTCATTATCATATTGTAGTAGTAAGGGTTTCATTGTCATATTCATTTTTCAGTTGTATGGTTTGCAATAAGGGTTTCAAAAAAGTGATCATTAGAAGTCAATATAAGCTTCACTATGTTGAGGATAGAATAAGCAGTTAAGCTAGTTTTGGCATCAAGTACATTATTTATTGTCACATAAATATTGCATCAATCTGAGATTGAACAATATTTTGCATTCATCATTAATTGAAGAAGGTTAGTAGTCTATTGCTACATTGTCCTTATCATTTTACAGCAAATGAAGGAATCCAACAGTAAGGTTTTCATTGTCACTCAGTGGTAAGGGTGTCATTGTAGGGTTTCACTAAATATCTTTTAAGTGGGTCATTAACCATGGTATGAGAGCCCATAATTGTTTATCTAATTTATATTTCAGGGTGGTTTGGTGGTGCAAGGCATGTGTTTGAAGTCACCTTCAAGTTGTATCCTAAAAACACTTTAGGGTGGTAGGGTGGTGCAAGGGAAAGTTGGAGCTTGCAGGGCATTAGAGCATCCTTCCAATTGGTGCTGGTAAAATAGGGTGTAGGAGCATCCTTTAAGGAGTTGGAGTTTCCTGATAAAACTAGAATTTTTTCTAGAGTCCTAGGGGGTTGGTGCTTCCCTTTCAATTGGAGTCGATGTATTGTGCTCATAAATCATATTAGAGAAGTGTTTGTTGGTTTTTCTCCCGGAAGGGTTTCCACCTAAAAAATTTGTGTGCATTGTTATTTCTATGTGTTGAAGTTTCATTATTATGTAATGCTCTAAAAATTAATAAATACTAATTGTAATCAGAACTATTGATGTTCTCATTCACCCCCCTCTTGGTAGTTCCAACATAATATATTTTGTAGAATTGAGGCTTCTGTGATCCATCATAATTGTAAAAAGAGCTTCTGCGTAAATCACATCAAAAATATCATTGCTACGCGTTTCGAACCAACCAGTGTGGTTCGAAACGTGTAGCAATGATATTTTTGATGTGATTTACGCAGAAGCTCTTTTTATAATATATTTTATGAATTATTTGAAATAGTAAGGTAAATAAATGTATATGCTTTTCAGCTTTTTTTTTCTTAATGAAATAGATAGGGATTATATTAAAAATAAGAAAAACTAGATTCTAGGTCAATACCTTTCATTTCAAATATTTCATTGTCCAATCCCTTCCAAGCAGAGTTTTCCCTACTTCCATAATTTCTTTTTCTTACATTCCAACATTGTTATATACCATATATCCTACAAAAGACACCTAGCAACAAAATATGCATGCATTACATCATAAAGTTATTAAGAGAAACTACAACTCGGCAGCCCCACTTGCGGGTCTGATTTGCTCATATTTGCTTCATGTTCTAGATATTCTTGGCCTCAAGCTCAAATATGTGGCTCCTATTATTATGCCAAACTACGTTGATGTCCATCTCCTCTTGCTTGTTCTTTACACCATGATTGAGAGCAACTTCCAGTCTTTCCACTTTGACATTTCAAATTGTTTCATCCACCTAAGAAGCTTAATTTTAGTATCCACTAACACTAATTGCAAGGCTCTTTCCTTGTCCTCTAGTTCAATACGCTTGTTCATGAGCTCCAAAAAAAAAATCATTGATTTCGATAATATGATGATCATATGGTTCATTTGAGCCATAGCTTGCTCAAAGTATCATTGATCCAAATAATTCATTGATCTAGAAGAACTAATTTTCTCCTCAATGAAACTGTTAGCAAAGAAAAAGCATGCCTCACTATTGGATAACCAGTGCAGGAGAACCTAAAGAGGGATAATGACTCCTACAAAGATAAATAAATACTAGGCTAACTGGATCCATGGAACAGGAAAAAAGAACCTCACACACATCCACCATTAAATTGCAATATGGACAGAGGATTTCTGCAATAACTGAGGAATGTTTGAAACTTGAATGATTGCTTGGATTGCCAAGAAAATTTAAACTGGAGAGCCCAAAATTCCCTTAGTTTGACCCAAACAGCTATCAACTATAATTCTTGTTGATTTCAATCAAGGACATCCTATAGGTTTCATTAGTTCTTTCGTACTCCATATATGATTTAGTTGATAACTCTGCCTCCATTTTCCTTGTGATTGGTGCACGGTTAACTCAATAATTAAATAGGAATGTTTATAATGAATCCAATTGGAATTTCGACGACTAGGGTATTTATTTTGGTTATCGAATCTCCCAACCTTTCCTTTACAATTTGTTGTTGACTCATGAAAGGGGGTGTAACTTGTATATATATTATTGAGCTCCATCACACCTTGTTCTAGTCTAGTCATTTTATTTGCTAGAGCATTTGCATCACTATTCAAATGATAAATGATATGGAAAAATTTAACTCCCTTGAAATGCCTCAATTACATATGGATCCTTGAAAGTGTTGTGGGAACCTTATTAAGATATTCTTTAATATTTTCTAGTTGTTTAATTACAAGCATTGAGTCTCCACATATCGTTAATCGATGAATTCCTTTGTCTATGGCAATTCCTAGCCCTTTATGAAGAGATATGTATTCAACCTAGTTATTTCATATTGTATCCACAACCCTAGTGAATTGAATCTCTCTTTATTCATCAAGGAAAATAATTACTCCATTTGCTCCTCGTAACCCAATTTTCAGCTTTACATTTTAAAATTGATTTTTAGCACATTTTTCACATGATATCCTTTTATACCAACCACTTATTATGTTTTAAAGTTTGATTCATAGCACATTGCATCTCTTTCACATGATAGCCCTCTAAACCAATCACAAGTGAGTTAATAAAAGATAACTTATAAAAATTTAAAAACTATATTTTAATACATAATTAGATATTCAAAGGGGTTGTTTTTCTCATCACCTTAAAAGATAAAATGACCAAAACTATATTGGGAGAGTCTCTTGTTTTTTGATAATATTTTTATTATTAATGTTTTTCAAAATATTTCAAATAATAAATGTAAAGTAAAAATGAGTTTTGATTTAATGGTTTATTTAAGTGATATATTAATTATGTCTGATTCACGATTTTAATTAATTTACATAGAATTAATTTTATTTTAAATATGTAGTTTTAAAATGAAAAAAATAAAAATTATTCTTACTTACTTTACATTTTAAAATTTGATTTTTTGCACACACATTATTTTCACATTCACATATATTCTAATTAGAAGTGTGGAAATTCTGCAAATTCTCTACAAATCTCGCTCTAAGACTATGTAGAAAATTTGATTGTAGATTAACCCGATAATGCAATATAACCAAAGCAAAATACTATAACCTACTTCTACTATCAATTTGTAGAAGCTTAAAAATTGAGCAAGATCGAGCTAACCATAAGAAGAAGAATCAATGCAGATGAAACACAAAAAATACTCAGGGGAAAGCCTTAGCTAAAAACCCCAATATCTGTATTATCATACAAGGTGGAAATACATCATAATTATACAAAGCCTTAGCTCTCACAGCTAGCCAGCT
>APFE030255858.1:3690-62681 GCA_000404065.3 Pinus taeda
CTGAATCATAAGAAGTTGTGGAAGTAGCATATATGAGTCTGAATATGGAAATGAAAAAGTTTTATTGATGTGATAATATTGATTCACCCCCCCTCTCAGTATTATTTCCAACAATAAGTAATAAAATATCATTAGAAATCAACATATACACTAAAACCAATTCATCTAGTGCAAACAATCAAATAGGATTAGAAATCACCATCTACGCTAAAATCAATGCATCTAGTGCAAGAAATATTCATCGCTCTCCCCCCTCCATCTATATCTATATCTCCCTCCATATCTCCTTCTCTGTCTCTCTATCTCAGTCCCATAAACTCACACGCTTTCTCACTCCATATCTATAAAACTCTTTGTCCCTCCCTCCCTGTCTCCATCTCTCTCTTCTTCCCTCTCTTCACCTTCCATCTATATCTCTATCTCCCTTCGTCTCTGTATATCACCCCAAAAACATATTATCTATTTCTCCAATATATCTATCTATCACTCCCTCCATCTCTGCCTCTCTCTCTCTCTCTCTCTCTCTTCCCCTTATCTCCCTCTCCTCTGATTTTATCTCTCTTCTCTCCTATTGTCCTATCTCCCTCTCTCTCCATCTTCCTTATCACTCCCTCTCTCTACCTCAACCTTTCTCTTTCTATGTCTTTCTTCTTACCTCCATCTCTATCCCCCTCCATCTCCATCTCTCTTTCCATAGCTCTCTCCACTCTCTGGCATCCTCTCTCTCTTCCTTCCTATCCTATCTCTCTCTCTCTCTTCACCCTCCAACTCTGTTACTATATGCCTCTCTCTTTCCTTCTCTCCCCCCTTCTCTCCATCTCTCCCTACTTGTCTCATTATCTCACCACAAAACATACACACTCTCTCTCCATCTCTCCCTTGTCACTCCTTCTCTCTCTCTCCCTTTCTCTCCTACCTCCCTCTCTCTTTCCCCATATCTCTCTCTCTCTGCCCTCCAATCCTCTCACAAGCTCCATCCCTTTCTCCTCTCTCTCCCACCTCCATATTTATGTCTCCCTCTTCCTCTCTTACCCTTCTCTACCTCTCTCACTCCTCTCCCTCTCTCTCCCTTTATTGATCCTCTCCCCTTTCCTTCAATTTATCTCCATCTCCCCCTTGTCACTCCCCCTGTCTCTCCACCTCTATTACTCTATGTATTTTTTCTTCCTCCAAATAAATATCTATAGATAATATATATATATATATATATATATTATATATATATATATAATAATATATATATTATAATATAATAAATATTATATATATATAATATATTATATATTATATATAATTATATATAATATATAATATATATTAATATATTATTTATAGTATATATATATATAACAATTTAAATATTTATAATCAAAAGTTATTAAATTTAATAATATTAATATGCATATTAGATTTAATAATAATAATGATGATGATGATGATATTTTAATATTAATATTAGAGAAGCCCCAAGGGTTAGCTCAACTGGTCAAATAAGTTCCTTGGTGTTCGGGAGGTCATAGGGTCAATTCTCCTTGAAGCCCTTAGGTTTAAGCCTAGCTATTGGCCACGGGGATTTATACCCTTGATCAAGCTCAAATATTTCTGTGGACGTAGCGGCCACCTAGTGACCGTGGGTGTCCGTGAACCACAAGTGATAAAAAAAAAAATATTAGAGTTAATAATGTTTTTTTGCATGGTATTAATAATATTTGGTCCATGGTATTTGGCCCATAGGCTTGGTATATAGTTAGATGTTGATTTCTAATCCTATTTGATATATTTTTATTTATTTACCATACCTCTTTATACTTCTTTTATAAATATTGTATTTGGCCCATGGTATTTGGCTCATGGTATTAATAATAGTTTGTCCCATGGTATTTGGCCCATAGGCTTCATTTAATTTGAACCTTGTGACCGAATTTCAGATCTTGTCTCATTATATTTTCGAAGATACGAACTATGGAAGTTAGGGTTTTTGGAGGCTTCAGAATTTGATCTCAAACATGTGACCTTGGGAAAATTGTCCTAACTCTCTCTAAGCATCAGATTAAAATTTCGTAATATGTGACAGAAATAGGATGGAATTTAGTTTGTTGGGTATTGTTCTTAGGGCCTATGGTCGAAACAGTGACATGTGGCACTTTGTACAAGTTCTCTCTATTGAACTAGCCTATAATCAGGTCATCGTGGGAGATTTTACATAGTGCTTTCTTGGAGAATCCAATCTCGATTAGACCTGTGGGGTTGGAAAGAGGACGTAGAGGGCTGCAATAGGAAAAAATTTCAGATCTTGAAGATCTGAAATTACAGAGATACAACATATTCAATATCGAGCAACTACAAAGTGAAAAAAGGTGTGTAGTCTTTTAAAAATTTGCATAAGTTTTGTTTGAAAAATTATTTTGAAGTGATTCAAATGGAAGAGTGAAGGATAATTATCATTAACTTATGCCTCAAAGAAATAAAATGGAAACACCTAGTAAGTGACCCGAAAGCTCTACTATGACTCGTGAAGAAGTGGAAGAAATGCAGCATGATATATCAAAATTACATGACCAAGTGCAACAAATTTCACTCTCACAAAAAGTAACAGAAGATAAGTTGGATGGTTTTAAGAATGGAATGGAAGCTAAGATGGATGGTTTGAAGAATGGTTTCAAAGAAGACATGGAAGAAATGATGAATGCCAATCTAGATGGGTTGAAGGAAGGTTTGGAAAAGTTGCTAGAAGAAAGGTGTCCAAGTGGTGACAAGGCAATCCATGAAAATCATGATGAAGACAAAAGGAATATCAATTACAATTTCTCCAATGGAAGGTTTAAGAACCACCACATTCCAAACATAGATATGAGGAAGTTTGATGGCAAGGATCTGGTAACTTGGATACTACAAATGAAGCAATATTTTGATCTACATGATTTGCAATCCTCACAAAAGGTATGTATTGCATCTTTATATTTAGAACCCAATCAGTTTGTATGGTATATATGGCTTTGTGTGATAAACCACTTGTCACATGATCAATTTTAATAGAGGAAATGATAACACATTATGAAGACACAACAAGCAACACCTTCTTTAGCTAATTGATAAATCTCAAACAAAAGAGTTCAATGGTGGAGCACATTGAAGACTTCCAAAAATTGAATATTAGGGTAAATGATATTCTAGAAGGGCATATGATTGATGTCTTCATAGGGAATTTAAAAGATAACATCCAACATAAGGTTCACTTTTGGGAACCTGATTCATTGGAGAAGGCATTCAAGGTGGCAGGAAAAGTTGAAAGAAAAATTATGGCAACAAGGAAGTCCACCACTGACAACTTTAAAGATGGAAGTATTGCTACTCCTGGTCTTCCACAACCTACAAGGTTACACCACAATAATTGGAGGAAAAAATGTAAAAAGGGATTTGTTACAGTTGTGATAGAAAATACACTAAAGGTCATAAGTGCACTGAAAAGAAATTATTCTACATAGATTGTGAAGAGGAGGAAGAAAAGGAACAATAAACATCAAAAGAGAAGGATATACACTAGGTACCAACCTTAGAGAAAGAATAAATGAATCTGACCATATATTGTAATGCTTTGGTAGGAATTACCACTCCTTAAACTCTCAAGATAGAAGGATATATCAAGAAGAAAAAGGTAATAATGTTGATTGATTCAGGTAGTACCCATAATTTTATTCACTATAAAATAGCCAAGGAATTGAATTGCTTCTTATATCTAGCACCAAAGTGTCAAGTGATGGTTGAAAATGGAGGAACTGTAAATTACTCTAGAAAGTTTCATAATATCAAGTTAACCATGGGGGAATATGTATTGGATAGTCCAATAATTTCCATTCCAATGGATGGTGCTGATGTTGTACTACGAGTCCAATGGTTACAATCTTTGGGGACGATAGCTTTCAATTTTCAAGGATTTTTCTTGAATTTATTTTGGGAAGGAAAGGAAGTTGAATTAAGGAGTATCACAGGGAAACTAGGAAAGATAATTAGCTCTAATAGCATGAAAAATCTTCTAAAGAAAGAAAAACGGGGCATAATTTCACAATTATGCTCTCTAGGGCTTCAAACATCAAAATCATATATTTCTCTAGATCTCCAAAATGTCTTGGAAAATCATTCCAAGGTGTTTGAGACTCCCAAAGGCCTCCCACCTAATTGTGATCATGATCATGCTATTCATTTGATTCCAGGAAGTATTCCTCCAAACATCGAGCCTTACAGATATCCCTATGCCCAAAAGAGTGAAATTGAACAAATGGTTGCAGAAATGTTAGAGGCAGATATAATTCAACCTAGTCAAATTTATTTATTTGCTTTAGTAGTATTGGTGCACAAGAAGGATGGATCATGGCACATTTTTCTGTATTATAGGGAGCTCACTATTAAAGATAAATTTCCCATTCCTATCATTGATCAATTATTGGATGAATTACATGGAGAAAAATACTTCACCAAGTTGGATATTCGTTCAGGATATCATCAAATAATAATGAAGACTAAAGAAGTTCTGAAAACAACATTTATAACTCATGAAGGTCATTATGAATTTTTGATCATGCCTTTTGGCCTTGCCAATGCACCTTCTACATTTCAAGGTTTGATGAATTCCATTTTGCAAACCCTTCCTTAGAAAATTAGTGTTAGTATTTTTTGATGATATACTAATCTACAACAAGTCTTGGAAGGATCATGTTGACCATGTTGACAGGGTGCTCAAGCTATTGGAGGAGAAACAATTTATATGCAAAAACCTCCAAATGTTTCTTTGAAGTACAGGAGGCAGAATATATGGGTCATATTGTATCTCATGAGGGTGTTAAGGTAGACCCTAAACAAAATTAAAGCCATTAAGGAATGGAAAATTCCCACATCCATAAAGTATCAATGAGGATTTCTCAGGTTGACAGGGTATTATTGCAAGTTTCTTAATAATTATGGGAGAATAACATCACCTCTAACAACATTACTGAAGAAAGATGCATTTTCTTGGACTCTAGAAGCAACCAAGCCTTTGAGCATCTTAAAGAGAAAATGTGCCAAGCACTAGTCTTAGCTATGCCAGACTTCACAAAAACCTTTATTATGGAATGTGATGCCTCAGGAAATGGAATTGGTGTTTTATTAATGCAAGAAGAAAGACCCATTGCTTTTGAAAGTCGTCTAATCAAAGGAAAGTATTTGCACAAAGCTATTTATGAAAAGGAAATGTTGGCAATACTAAATGCACTTAAGAAATGGTGACCTTACCTAATGGGAAGGCACTTCAAGGTAAAAACAAATCATGATAGTCTTAAATGCTTTTTAGAACAAAGATTATCTTCAAAAGAACAACAATAATGGGTCGCAAAGATGTTGGGTTATAACTTTGAAATCATCTACAAAAAAGGGAAGCAAAATGTTGTTGCATATGCACTCTCAAGAAATGATATGGATGTGGAAGAATTTATCTGTGCCATTTCTCTTATCCAACCAGATTGGATAATCGAAGAAATGGATGAATGGAAGAATGGCAAAGAAGTGTGGGTACTCATTCAAAGGTTGCAGTAACATCCTAGTGCATATGATACATTTAGTTGTAAAAATGATTCATTATGGTACAAATATCACTTATACCTTTGTAAGAACTCCCAACTCAAACAAAAGATTCTTCTGGAATTGCACACCTCTCCCTTAGGAGGTCGCTCAGGATTTTTAAAAACTTACCACAGGGTTAAGACGAACTTTTTTTAGGATGGCCTTAAATTTGATATTAAAACGTTTGTGGCAGAATGTTTGGTTTGCCAAGAAAATAAAGTTGAGAGAATTAAGATCTCAGGTCTGTTACAACCTTTATCCATTCTAATTCAATGTTGGGAGGAGGTTTCAATGGATTTTATCACAGGTTTACCCAAGTAGGAAGGAAAGAGTGTCATCGTGGTGGTAGTTGATAGAATTACCAAGTATGCACACTTTCATGCATTATCTCATCCATTTAAGGCCAATACAGTTGCTACTACATTTATGGAAGTAATTCAAAAGCTACATGGAAACCCAAAGATTAATGTAAGTGAAAAAAATCCTATTTTCAATGGAAATTTTTGGACATAATTATTTTCTTGCCTAGGTACTCAATTAGCTCATAGCTCATCTTATCATCCTCAATTGGATGGGAAAACTGAGATAGTGAAAAAATGTTTGGAAGTATATCTTTGTTGCTTTGTATCTCGTAAAGAGACATAATGTGTCAAGTAGTTACCTTTGGTTGAATGGTTGTATAACACTTCCTTCCATACTGCAGCAAAAATTACCCCATTTATGGCACTTTATGGACATCATCCATCATCCATAACACCATCTTTAAGACAAAATTCTGGTTCAAGCAATAGAAGATCACACTGAGCATCAACAACAATTTCTCCAAATGTTAAATGATAACCTCACTTTGGCACATACTAAAATGAAACAATAGGCAGATCAACATCAAGGGAAATAAGTTTTGATGTAGGTGAATGGGTATTTTTACAACTAAAACCATACAAATAAATCAGTCCCTCAAGCAAGATAAGAAGGATAATAAATTATCACCAAATTATTATCGTCCTTACAAGCTGTTGCAAAAAATTGGTCCTATGGCATACACATTTGAGCTTCCTACATCTTCCCAGGTGCACCTAGTTTTCCATGTTTCATTCTTAAAGAAGGTTATAGGTGACAACCTCCCACTTCAAAAAATATTTTCAGAACTTTATGAGGAAGGAAAAATCATATTGGAACCTGAAGTAGTCACGGAAATAAGAACTCAACAACTACAAAATCGATCAATTTCAAAGTATCTCATCAAGTGGAAGAACTTACCTATGGAAGATTCCACAGGGGAGGATGTGAATTTCATACAAAAGCTAGAACTACTAAAGCGCTGAGGAAAACACTTCTTTGAAGGAGAGGGGCATGTTAGATCCCTACAAATCTAGTCTATTCCCTCATTTTTATTAGAATAGCCCACTTATTGTTATTTTTCTGCCCATCGAAGCCCACTATTGTTATTGTTGTGTCCTTACATTAGTATTATTATGTCGACTCTGATTATATTGTGACCCCCTAGAATCTTATATATAAAGAGGAGGTTTTTTCATTTGAATCATCCAATAATTATTCATTTGTGTAATGTAAAGGATGTTTCTACCTCGAAGAGGCTTATTTTAAAGTCGTTGATCTATCTCTTCTTCTATTTTGTGAGATGACTACATAATGCCATTCACTTGATCAATCTACTCCAGTAGTAATTGCTTTAGCTACTCTTGATCCTCAGTTTACTGGTTCATGTGGTGATCAGGTACAAGGTGTCTATATCACATAGGTAGAGGATAAAAAAAGTGAAGATACATTCCATATCTCATTCCTTTTTCAAATTCATGTATGTCAATGTGATGTCTCTACATTCTTGGTTAATCAAGGATATTTTGATCTCAATAGTCGATCAAATGAAACCAAAAACCTTATCCAATATAAATACTTGGGAATCCATAATCCTGATTACAATGACTTCATTACTATATATGATGATGATTGTCTAGGTACATCGATTGATCTCTCAATTTTTCAAGAATACTTGCATGTGTAGGGCTTAGATCCGGGATCTAATATGATCAAAGAAAAATTGTCACAAAGATTCCTTCCTCAACTCACTATCTGTTATGTCCTACTGCATGTAATGAAACAACTAATGATGAAAATATGCCACACCCTTTAAATTTGCAATTTGATGAGCTAAATTTGTAATTAACACAAGGTGGTAAGGTCATCCACGCTGAAGAAGGCGACAATGTAATCATTAAATTATAATATCCAATCTTAGATGGAATGAATCCTTCATTTCAGGTTATTCATGGAAGCTTTCTGATTTACACATCCTTAGATACACATTTAGAATAATATTGTGACCTCACTAATATATTTTTTGAGGTTTTACAATAAGATCAAACTAGTGATGTACAAAACTTCCATCTGATTAATAGTGATATTTTTGAAACAACTTATAGTAGTTTTCCACGTACAATTCATGATCTAACTTAGTTCTCAAAATATAATTATTCAACATTTGAAAGTTTAGGGACTTGCCATGGAGTTGAGGTACTTCAACTTTTGTTGATGGTTATGTCAGGTTCTTACAAGCTTGATGAGATCCCCGAACTAGTTCAGATTTAGATTTTATCATATAATTCCTTTATCAACATTGTCACACTAGATGTGAGCTCACTCTTGAAGGATTTCCAACATTTTTAAGTTAGTTTTATTAAGTCTCAATATTGGGTTCTTGATTCTTATTCAGTTAATTGATCTTCATACAAGCCTCTTATTTTAAATCTAGTGTAACACCCTCCTCCCACATCCACCCAAGTAATCATGCCCACCGGGTTAAACATGAGATGAGAGGCTACTATGATCATATTCGACTTCCTATGTGACCTTAAGGAAGTGGAATCGATGGAAAATCACACACTGTCATCCAACATCATCAAAAGAACCCTCGGGAGACATGTTAGCCACTCAAACATCCTGTCCCTAGGTCCCACTATTGTTCTGGATCTCTTAGGCCATAGTCGCTTTCATGTTATGGTTAAGGGAGCAATGAAAAACCTAAAGTCACTCTCACAGGCTTGCCTGCCAACGATGAGAAACTAAAATTTTCAATTATGTGCCAGTGAAACCAGAATTTAAGCCACTTTTTCAGGCCCAGAGCCCAGTCAACTACCTAGAATGGAATGATAGCTTGAAATCAATCAAAGTACAGGGAAAAATGATGCAAAAGCAATAAGCTAAAGAAGTCCATAACTAGACCCCTACTAGCCATGACTGTCATTTCGTAAAGAAAGTCATCAACATGTAACCTACATGTGTAAAAAACAAAATTAAGTGTACGGATCTCATACTTATCTGAGAATCACTATGAACCATTTTTCCCTCATGTCATTTGTTGCATTATCATCTATTAGGCCATAGATGCACTATCCATTCATTTACAAGAAAACTCTAAGTTTCCAAGAGTATCAGAGGGAGAGAGATGGAGAGAGAATAATGAGAGAGCTCACAAAACTCAACTGACAAAAGAATATCAATTGATCCTCGGAAGCCCTTTTATGAATGAGGGCTCTATTTTCTTCATTTTCCATTATTTTCCTTCATTTTCCTCCTCATATGAAAATTGTGACCTTTCACCTCCATTTTCTCCTAATTTCCATTAGTTTCATAAATAATTGTGCCAAAAATTCCATTTAGCCTTTCCAAAGCCTTATCCATTTCCTTTGCCAATTTCCTTAGCTATAAACAACCAAATGAACACCCACACCAAGATGTCCTGCCCAACATTCAACTTGGAATACGTGTCCCATCAACCGTGGTTATTGTTTTTAACTTTTATTGCATGGAATTTTCACCAGGGCTATTACAGAACCCTCCCCCTTGGGGGGCACCATCCTCAATGTTTAATCACACATGTACCTCAACAACCTGCTGAAAGAAGACATACTACCCATGGATATTTATAACATAGCTCGTTGTAGTATTTACAATGAAATACTTTCTCAAAAGGAAAACATCATGGCAACATAATAACATACTGCATAGTGGATCTTTATAACACAACTCATTACGGTACTTACAATGATCATCTTTCTTAGTGCCAATCCACATGACATCATAACATCGTGATAACATAACTACATCATATCATAATAACATGACAACATAAACATAATGACATAACACCCATACCGCATAGTGGATCTTTATAACATAGTTCATGGCGGTATTTACATCCATAAACATATGTACATATAACAACATCACCATCAATATACACCAAAACATATATCAAATCATATATCAAAACATATGTTAAAACATATACTAAACACCATATCTAAGCATATATCAAAAAATCATAAATCATATACCAAACCACCATAAATCATATACCAAACTACGATAAATCATATACTAAACCACCATAAAGCATATACCAAACCACCATAAATCATATAACAAACCACCATAAATCATATACCACACCACCATATCGAAGATGCTTTGCCTCAACTGGAAAACAAGAAAGGATACATAGCCCACATTTGATCCAGCATCTCCCATGTAGCTTCATTGGGACCAAAGTGCTTCCATTTCACTTTAACTTGCTCGATTTTCTATTCTGAAGCATGAGAGCCTTTTTCTGCAATATACAATGAGGCTCCAGTCAGAATTCTCCATCTAGTTCCACCTGCAATATAGACCATTCAATCACATTATCAACATCATTAACATACTTCTTAAGCAAAGATACATGGGAAACATCATGGACTTTCACAGTCGTAGGTATTGCAAGTTGATATGCTACTGACCCAATCCTCTCAATGATATTGAAGGGTCCACAAAACCGTGGTGCCATCTTGGCACAAGATCCAATCTGTAAGGAGATTTTCTTTGGTTTGATACACAAGTACATCTGTTCCCAAACCTATAATTCCTTGAACAATCTGTTCCGATCTGCATAGCTTTTCTGCCTATCCTGTGATGCCTTCAGATTTTTCTTGATCACCTACATTCCCTATTCCATGTCTGCCAACATTAATGGTCCAATAAATTCCCTACTAACCAGAACACTCCAACTGATAGGAGTGTGACAACTCCACCCATACAATGCCTTGAAAGGACTCATCCTCAATGACTCCTCCTAACCATTGCTATATGCAAACTATACCAAAGGGAGATACTCTTTGCACTTCCTCTGTTGATGCATCACATACATCCTCAATGTGTCCTCCAATATCTTGTTAACCCTCTCTGTCTATCCATCTATCTACAGATGATAGGTTGTGCTAAAGGCCAACTATGTACCTAAACCTACAAATAACTCCTTCCAAAACTTGGAAGTGAACTTCGAATCCCTATATGACACAATATTCTTTGGAACATCATGCAATCTAACTACATCCCTAATGAATACTTATGCCACATCACTAGCTGAGAATGTATACTTCACCCGAATGAAGTGTGCAACCTTAGTTAACCTATCTAGAATGACCATGATGGAATCATGTTGCTTCACTATCTTAGGCAACCATATGACGAAATCCATGGAAATGACCTCGCTTTTCCACTCTGGAATCGAGATCGGTAGTAGCATTCCACCTAGATGTTGCACTCTTCTTTCACTCATTGATAGTCAAAACACCTCGCCACAAACTCAACTACAACCCTCTTCAAATTCGGTCAATAGTAGAATCTCTTCACCAATGTCAGTGTCTTTTGATAGCTTGGGTGACCTAAATAATGTTTCACATGAAAATCTCTCATGATCACGTTATTGAGCTCACTGTTATCCGACACATATATCATGTCTCGGAACCTGACCAATCCATCCATTGTAAGGCAATAATCCATACCTTTTGCACTTGTACCTGTACCTGTACCTGTGCCTATACTTCTACCTATAGTTGTACCGCTACATGTACTTGTACCTGCACTTGAATCTGCCTCTGTACTCTACTTCAACCTTTATACACTCTCCATATACCTAATATCCTGCTAACCTGTATGCAAGACCTTATCCTATAAATTTGTCCCATAGGAGCTCATAGACCCAAGGTGATACCCTTGGCCTAATGTATCCCTTTTCCAATATTGCCTTCAATTATAGCTTTAACTCAATTAACTCAGATGTCCTCATCCTCTAAGGTGCCTTTGATGTTGGAGCTACCCTTGGCACTAAATCAATAGAAAATTATACCTCCTTGGGAGGTGGAAACTCTGTAATGTCTTCAAGAAATACATCCTTGAACTACAATAGAACTAGGTATCTATTCAACACATCTTCATCCTCAACCTTTCTTACCCTTATCACTAGAAATGTGTACTGAAAATAGCTTGCACCATTTCCTATGGCTATGCTTTTCTTGAATAGCTATCACCATCCTAACTGATGTGGCTTTCTTATTACCTTGCAAGATTATTGGTTCCCCATTTTCATTAACGCACTGAATGGATTTGTCATAAAAGTCTACCTTGGTCCTATGAAGATACAACCAGTCCATGGCCAACAACATACTATATGAACCCAATGATAATACATTCAAATGTGTTGTGGTAAGCATACCATTCAAGTCAAATTCATAAGATCTTACCCAATGATGAACTTGTTTCTTCGTACCTATAGCCAACTGTACTAACCAAGACTCTGCATGCAATTCCTTACTCAAACCATACTTATCCACCAAGTCATGACTAATATAGATATAATTAGATCCAGGGTCAATCAAAATAGAAATAACTTGATCACAAAGCTTATCATCCATCTCAATGATAGATGCTTTGTGTTATGTCTGCATGTTGTCCACTGTTGCATAGATACGTGGAATAATCTAACCAACATCCCCAACAATTTGTGCCTTCTGTGCACTGTATATATGAGGCCTACCACCCTCATTCTTTGGAAAATCTCTCTTAAGGTTCTCCTTACCACATGTCCAACACTCTAACTAACCAGTGCCCTCAACTCAATAGACCCAGAAACTTGGTCGTGTACTCTTCATCTGTCATTGATCCCATGTTTAGTTCATAGAACTCTTTTGCCTTACTATCATAATGCCTTTCTAACTAGTAATTCTTCCTAAAAAGCCTCTTGAACTTCCACCAACTCAAGTCATGTGTCATGATGTCTCAGACCTTCTTAATATCTTCGCACCAAATGTTTGCTTTACCTTTCAAGCTGAAGATCACTACTCTGGCCTTCATGTAATCTGTGTAATCATGCAAGTCAAATAATTTGTTCATCCCAAGTATCAAAGCCTCTACATCTTCCACCTTATTCATATCTCCATCAAAAGTAGGTGGCTTTTCTTTCTTGAATTCATCCGGAAACTATCCCATGTCATTCCTCCTGTAAGGATGATAGTGATGACATTCATGATGTTTATCAGAACCAGAACTAGAATAGTACCTGTACTCATTTCCCCTCATATCCAGAGTGTCCAACAACCCGTCATCTCTCACTATATCAGATCTATCTGACTTGTGTCTACCACGAGACCTAGTGCCATATGCCGCCCCATTAGTTCTATCCTCATGTCCATGGTTGATTTGAAGCGGCCCTTGTCACTGCAAGTCTGACAAACTCTGAAGAAGTATTTCATTAACATCTGCTTGCTTCTCTTGTGCCTATATGATCTAGTCATTATCTTCCTTACAGCTCCTTATCTCTTCCTTCCAACTCCTCAATGTAATTGCCAAATCAGAAGCGTTCTCAACACCATACTGCTCTTTAGATTCATAGGGAGATTCTTTGTATTCAACCATCTTGCTAGCCATTTGATCTCTTTCCTGCAATGCATAATATGTCAGATAAACCAAATCACAATAAATCAATGTACCTTAGCATAATTTGGGGAGGATACCTTGTCTGCAAGATCACCAAATCAACGTGATATATGTATAACATAAACATAACAACATATATACATTCTAAAATAAATGTATCAACATATAAACATCACTCTAGTTAGGGTCCAGTCATCAATGCAAGGCCATATCAACATTGCATGCTATGACCTTATGCATGACAACAACCATTACTCCATTGTACACATTG
The DNA here is from genome assembly GCA_000404065.3 of Pinus taeda. NCBI lineage: Eukaryota > Viridiplantae > Streptophyta > Pinopsida > Pinales > Pinaceae > Pinus > Pinus taeda. The sequence goes on from APFE030255858.1 coordinate 17,330, forward strand.
CCACATGCAACCAACAACATGCATAAGAAATGCCTAATCGACTATACATACACATAAACACATGTAGTCAAACATTAGCTATAAATTCTTGTAATCAACCTATAATACTGATACATGTAATCAAAATATTCAAGAATGTAATCTAACATAAAAGGATGTATGTAGGAAACATAAAATCAAATGTAAGCAACATAAAATCCATATGAAACTAGTGACATACTCAGGAAAAATACACTTCCCGAAATCAATTTCAAATTCTCCATGACAGCCTTACTTCATCCATAATCAATTAGTAAGCAAATGCTACAAGCACATGGAATGTAAGTGTAAGACACACACATGCAATTGACATGCATGCATGGCCAACGCACACCACCCATCCAGTTTGAGGGGTAAACAATGTTCTAATACCACTCTTTAACACCCACCTCCCACATCCACCAAGGTAACCATGTCCACTAGGGTAAACATGAGACTAGAGGTTACTATGATCAAATTCGAACTCCTATGTTACTTTAAGGAAGTAGAATAAATGGAACATCACACATAATCATCCAACATCATAAAAAAAACCTTCAGGAGACAAGTCAACCACTTAGACAGCTAGTACCTGGAACCCGTTGTTGTTTTGGATGTCTTAGGCCATAGTCACTCTCATGCTATGGGCAAGGGAGAAACCAAAAACCTAAAGTCACTCTCACAGGCTTCCTTGCCACTGAACAAAGATTAAAATTGGTAGTTCTATGCCAGTGACCTTGGGATTTAAGCCACTTTTTCAAGCCTAGAGCCTAGGCCACTATCCAGAATGGAGTGATACCATTAAATCAATAAAAATAAAGGGAAATAATGATGCAAAAGAGATAATTTGAACAATTCCATAACCAAAGCCCTACTAGAAATGACAGGCATTTCGTAAAACAAGTCATCAACATGTAACCTACAGGTGTAAACAACATAATTAAGTGTATGGATCTCATACTTAACTGGGAATTTCTATAAACCATTGTTCCCTCATGTCATTTGTTGCATTATCATCTATTAGGTCATAGATGCACTATCCATTCATTTAGAATTAAAAACATTCCAAGAGCCATATATAGTTGTTTTCATAAAATATACATATAACCAACATAACAGGAAGATGATTACCATAAACATATCAGCCATCAAAATCCACATATACATCAACACATTTTCACATAGAGATCAAGGGAATGAATTTCTCATTAATGAATGAAATAAACCAACCAGAGATAGGAATACCACATTCCACTCAGCCATAGAATGGCTGAGAAAAATCTATCTTCAACCATTCACCCCTGTGCCATATTCCAGGCATAAATGTGGGTCTAAACAAAAAGAACCAACCAAGCCATACCGAGGCTAAACCACCTCACCCTCATCAAAATAAACTAGGATTTACCATAATCCATCCCGAACCACTAGGCCAACACAATGAACACATCATAACAGCCTTTACCATGATCTCGACCTGATCATTAGGCCAAACAAGCATGGATGCCACTGGATTTATCCACCTACACCATGAGAAATTTTCATGTCTCCTAGTTTCTCAAGCTTTACCACAATCCAAAACCGGATCACCAGGCCCTAAATCGAGAGCCACTCTCCAAGGTTTACCATATATCTCAACCCCGAATTAATAGGCCCAACGAAGAGAAAAACACATCTAGGATTTACCGTATATCTCGCCATTTACCGACAAGGATTCCTATCCAATTTGAGGCAACAAAAAATATGGCTTTACTGCAACCCACAGTCTAGCTCATAGGTTACTGAGCCATGTGTTATATCATTTTAGAGATCCACGTCACTTAGCTTTGAACCAGTTAGAAATCTAGCTCAACCAAAACATGAGAACCCCATCACACCATGGCTATTCGGAAATGACAAGGCTAGGCTAAAAACACTGTCACACCTGGAAAAGTCCATGCCATGATAGAAAAGAACCACATGCAATACCATGCATGCCAAATCTAGCAAGGAAAATACACATGCAAGTCGATACCTGCAACGAATCCTACCGTAGCTGCTTGATCCCGCCTTTCCCTGCTTGATATTTGCTTCCACATGTCTTATTTTCCTTTCTTGCTCCAATGCCAAAATGCTCTAAGAAAACTCTAAGTGTCCAAGAGTATGAGAGAGAGAGAGAGAGAGAGAGAGAGAGAGAGAGAGAGAGAGAGAGAGAGAGAGAGAGAGAGAGAGAGAATAATGAGAGAGCTCCCAAAACTCAACTAAAAAGCCATTACCAACTAATCCTCAGAAGCCTTTTTATGAATGAGGCCTCTATTTTCTTCATTTTACATTATTTTCCTTCATTTTCCTCCTCACATGCAATGTGTGACCTTTCACCTCCCTTTTCTCATAATTTCCATTATTTTCATAAACAATTGTGCCAAAAATTCCATTTTGCCTTTCCAAAGCCTTAGCCATTGCCTTTGCCAATTTCCTTAGCCATAAACAACCAAATGAACACCCACACCAAGATTTCCTACCCAACATTCAGCTTGTAATACGTGTCCCATCAACCGTGGTTATTGTTTCTTACTTTTATTACATGGAATTTTCACCAGCACTATTACATCTAGGTTTGGAGTGCACATATTTTATGAATGTACCTAGATTTGAAATCGTCCATTCTGATTATCGAGACAACAATTATAATCAAATGAAATAATTCTCCCTATTGAACTCTTCTATGAATGATCAACTTCTCATATTTCTTGTATGTTATGAAGCCAATCATTTTCATCCTGACACAATCTATTGCCTTGAGTATTAGTGAATTCTTGAATCATTTGGTGAATTAGAATCCTAAATTGATTTTACATATAGATATGAATAGTAGATATGATTTGGCACATGTTTCTAATATTTTTCCAACATGGTTTCCTTATTCTTTGTATCCTAACTAGATTTTCAAATTTACTATGCTGAAAATAATCTTTAATTACCCAAGGTCTCATGTTGTTGGTCTAGTTTCTGCTTGGGTACAAGGTTGTTGGAAATAATAAGGGGGTGAATCAATATTTCTTATCAATAATACATTTTTTTATTTCATGGAGCATTAATTGTTATTAGCATCATATAAACATAGATATTATACAACACCATTCAACAATGCACAAAAATAGAGATAGTAGATATAAATATTTTTAGGTTGTAACCCCTCCGAGATAAAAAACACCAAACACTTCTTAATATTGGTCTTCAAGATATTCACATCAAGGTTTGAGCTCCAACTGAAGGAGGATCCGACCCCCTGATTTACAGGCTCCAACCTGTAGGACACTCTTATGCCTTGTTTAGCACTTGCAACCAGAAGGATGCTCCAAGGCCCTAGTCTTCAGGCTCCAACTTAATGGATGCTCCAACACCCTCTTTACCATCTGCTACTAGACATATGTTCCAATGCTCTGTGCAAGGTACAACCTACCCTTGCATTACCATTCCAACCTAAAGTGTTCTTAGGCTCAAAACTAAAGGATACTCCACTCTCCTTACTTACACCACCTTGGCATCCTGATATATCAGTGTACTACATTTTGTAATTTTCAGACTGCATCCACTTGTGCTCGATATCAACAGGAAACTGCAAGAATTTGTAAGTCATTGAAATCTTCCTTTGCTCCTGTCCCTTCTATTACCACTACTACTATTGTTGCTACTGTCTGTTGTCACACATATTGTCACATCTACCACACACATTATCACAACTCTCACACATCAAAGTCATTGTTCATGAGGTCACTAATATGTCAAGTCATATCATATTGTTATAAAATAATATCTTAGGTACTAAAACTTTAGATTATCAATTTTCCTACCGAAAGAATACCCCCAAGTAACTCCATTCAATGTTAAATGGCTCAAACCTTAATGTCATTGAACTTCTTATGCATTTGTACAATAATCAATTACATTTACACAATCAAAACAATGTCACAATACTATAAACTCAATAACTAAAAATGTTCTAACCATTGTCACAGTAAATCCTACAATTATTTCCTCAGTTGTAATCGTTGTCACTAAAATATTCCAGTACTAAGTTTATCAATCTTATCAATCATATATTCCTCTATAATCTACACATTAGCTTTTTACAAATTGTAGTAAATAATCAAATCAACAAAATAGAACATCAAGACATCTTATGAGTGCTCAGTATAGAGCTCTGATTACAACACTTCTTCCATAATTCAACTAAGATTAATGATGACTTAAATAACCCAAAATCACTATAGAAAATTAACTATTCTACATTCTGATTCTTTTTAGGCAGCCTCCAAATCATTTTTCAACCATCCACAATTCCTAACTATGTGACAAATCAAACTTTCAAAACAAAGTAAAATATGTATATGTAGCCCATTATGCTTATCATATATTGTGAAATATAGCAAATATTTCCCTTAACAAATCTATATACCTAACATATAAATTGAATGTATAAAATTCACTTAACTCGCGCTAGTGGTCTATAAGTGATCACATGATTTGAGAGAGTCATGGATGAGAGCATGAATGTAGTTGTGGCAGAGTCGTGGATGAGAGCATGAATGTAGTTGTGATCATGCCAATACTTGTTGCTTCCAACAGAATGATTATTGTAGTGTTGATCTATTTATACATGTTTGTGCATCAAAGCTTCACACACACACATTGATACATGCACTAGTATCATTGAATCATAATTCCTGACAGTTTAATGCACATTTCTTATATATGTGCCAAGACATATAGTGTTAATTATTTAAGATGAAAATTGTTAATTTTTCATAGGGCTATATTGTTCTTTGCTTTGATAATTGCATTTCTTCATTAACACATTAGTTCACCCCATAACATCATAGCATTATTCAGATTTACATCATTATTAAGCAACTTATGCAACTGTTAGAAAATTATATACTACGGAGCAATGGAACACATAAATATTGCAGAAATGTAAACACAGAAAATGCATAAAACAAGAGAGACATAGATAAACATGGTTCACCCAGTTTGGGCTACGTCCACCCTGAACATCCAGTCCTTCCTTTCTATTATCCAGCAAAATGAAGAGACACAACCTATAGCAGATCCGCTGTAATATCCTTTGTTTTCTCTCACAGTCTCACCTCTCTGTTTCTCGCTCAGAGAATACACGTCTATTACACAGCCTCAAATACAATGCCCTCATACAAAGAGCGGGGTTTCCTTCTAGGGAAAAAAACCCTAAACATAAGTTCTACCATCAAATCATTCGCATAATGAACTGACCAGATTGACTAGAAATTACTATACTTTTACAAGGCAATTTTACATCTGTTTTTAGCTTTGGGGGTGCTACCCCCGAAACCCCTGTCGGGGGACCGCTAGCCCCCGGGCCCCCCAGTCGGGGGGGATCAGCCCCCCCGAACCCCCACAGGGGGGAAAAGTCCCCCCCCCCCGCACACCCCCTCCCCTCGCGTGGAGGGGTGTACAAACTTCTTGGGGTATACATCCGGCTGAAACAAAGATGTCTGAACAATCATGCTCCACACTCAACAGCAACTATGTAGAAAGAATAGTATTATAATCATCAATGTAGTGGAACATAAAGGAACAATAGAAGAAAAGAATTCACACATAGAGACACCAGGATTGGTCAAAAAATAGGGAAAACCCACTAACGGGAAAAACTTTCAAATTCTTCTTCTTCTTAGATTGTCATCAAATGATTCAGTAAAATAGAGTACAATGATCTATATCATCATCTATGTAACTAACTAGCAAAGACAACTAAAACATCCATAAGTGAACCCAACAAAGCTTATACTCAAAAATATGATTCTGAAGTGTGTAATGAATTGTCACTGTCTGCAATCAATTGTTGAACCCCATGGTCATTGAGTGAAATATTTGGACAACTAACATTAAATAATTTCGGTCATGGTTGCATGGAGGAGGAGACATGTGAGTGACTATAGCATCCTAGTCACACCCTTAATTCTGGCATTCGAGTGACTAGGGTCAGATATCATATGGGAGAAGCGAGCAGGTGTGATTCTAAAACCCTAACTCCTAGTCTCATGGATGGAGATTTCTCCATGCAACTAGAAGTCTCTAGTTACATGGATGAGCTTCTCTGTGAGCGAATGTGGTTGATTTCTTCATGTGATGTGCTTGCGACTTTGGACCAAAACCCTAAACTTGAGATGTGAGCTTTAGACCCTGCAATTTCACCTAAGAGTGAACCTGTTCCGCCACAGATGAGCCTCAAACTTGTGCTAGCCAAAAACTAATATGGAAGAGTGTCTCATGATGGTATCCAAATGAGGTAGAGGTCACTTGTATTTATATCCTTCCATGGGTGTCCACTTTTCTTTAGGGCCAACCTTGTCAAATGTGCACATGTGGGATTTTCTTCATAAGTATACTTTCCCTTATCCAATTTGAGTGATATTTAGGTTGATTTCGGTCCTCTCGAAAAGGGTAATTTAATGCAATCATTATATCCATAAAATGAGCTGTAAAAAGTGGAATTTGACTGCAATTTCATATTTTAACACTGCCTCTCAACTAGGTAGAATTCCACCTGCATCATATCATGTGTATCCTATTATCAAATCACATCCAATCTCAAGTATATCATCATTTTGTATCATCATTAATCATATCAATTCATATTTTTCTCATTCCTTCTTATATCTTGATTTTCCCTACTCATATGCTAAATATTCTTGAATATAAAAGAATAATAATCTGTCATCGGATGGGAGCCTAAGCTACCACCCTCTATTCATCGAGATACTACCTAGGAACATTGGCGGGGAGAAAAATATACAACTCGCATCATCATCGAAGAGAATATCATCATGAAGAAGATCTTAACCTAGAACCACATTAGGGAGCATATCTCAACCTGGAATCTCATGGGGGAGCTACTACTACGACCCCATATCGAGCAATAGGATATCCAAAACCACAAGGGAGCACATTTAAAGCCTCAAATCACATCGGGAAGCTCATTCTCAACCCATAATCAATAGGGGATAAAATATCAACCCAATCCTATTTATTTTTAATCTTCACGTCGATGACTCTAAATAGTCATGTGATAGAACACCTGCATCATAATCGACTTAGGTTGTACACCCCTAGTACACTCTCAACTCATTGGCCAGGTAAGGACGATATTCCCAACAAGCTTAGCTTGTGGGAATGATGCCAACTTGGGTATACTTTACAAAGAACAAGATAGAGGAGCAATATCTTTGACCCTATGAAGATAACGGAGAAACATCTTCAATCCTGTGGGTAAAAAATAGGGGTGACACCCTATTGTCTAGAGTTCCCTCAACCATATGATCCCTTCCATTTCAATTCCACACCATGTGATCTCAAACGGGGGAGGAAGAGTTGGCTCAGTGTCCTCAATCAATGATGCTCTCTACAAATCAACAACATATCATCATACTCATCATCATGTCTCAATAGTAGATGCCTCCTGTTCATATAGGACATCAAATAAAATATCATATTATAACATAAACAATCATATATATATATCACAAAAAGGATACCATATTCATCCTCCCTCTCAATGAAGTGCCAACCACAATCTTGATCTTGTCTTGTACACCAACATTATCTCAATATATGAAGGTAACTCAGTCCCAAATATATGTGGTATTCTCTGCCAATTAGTTCCCACTCTTTTTCATCATAATGTATCCATTTCATATATAGATCTTGCTCGGACGACTATCTAAGGATATTCTTCATCCTACCTCACAACTAACCATGCTAGTAACATCGTACTAAACCTCGGTTGTACTATAAACCTCTCATCCAAGATATCATGGCAGAACTCATACTAAGGAAACATCCAAATGTTCTCATGTCATCAATAATGATTCTAATAATCAACAATACATCCAAGTAGTCACATATTGTAGAATGAATATCTTAGACCAAAACGTGATCATCCTATGCAAGTATTTTCAAGGATGCTAGGCAGAAACTCAATGTATATAAAGTGGCCCAATCAGGAATTCCTCAAGGTTCTATGCACATCATCTAATATATATATATATATATATATATATACATACATATATACATATATACGGAAAAATGTTCAAAACATAACATCAATGCTTTAATCAACCAAGTTTCCAAGTCAAGCTCAACAATATCTCTTCAATATCTTCACAATATATATTTTTCTTTTCCAAACTTTAGAAATCGGTTCACCGGGCCATGACTCTTCATTTTGAACTTTAGAGACCATATCCCTCTTACTTTGATTATTAGAGGCTCATTTGCTCTCAAGAGTAGACCATCAACATATAAAACCAAATTCAAAATAAAATTCATACCTTGGAACACTTATGAAGTAGAGTTTTGGATTAACACATCTTCTTAAGAGGCTTCACCAAATAATTGTTAATGCAGACATATCTAGATCAGGGAGCTTTCTTTACAAGAAACTTTCTATAAACATAACACTTTAGAAAATAAATATTCTTAGCCTTACACGAATCATTTCTCTCAAGTCAAAACTAATATCAAATTCATCAATATAATTTTTATCGTATTCTTTATACTAGGTGGCAGGTAGAGCTCTCATCAAGTCATTAATTCATCTATTATCATGCCAACAAGTTGTCATTTATCAAACAATATCAATCCAAATTTCGTCAAGTCATCCTCATGATCATAATATAAGTCACTAGATGCAAATGCATACACCAATAATAAGTTTTGGAGGTTCCATCCATACTTCAACCAATGTCCTAAGAAAGAGGAGGCCAATACAAAAACATTATCAAATACCAATATTAGTTACTAAAACTCACTATACCCACATAGCATTGTAATCAAGGAAATCATCAATCGTCAAATCAAATCATTAATCATGAGTGTTATGTGGAATTTTTCATCCACGAATAAACATGATTTCCCTAGGTGGGTAGCTACACCTAGAACAACATAATTAAAGCATTTAATCTTTTTCTATAGAAGATAAATAAGACAAGGGACCTACTTGTTGTATTTCACTTTCCCTTTGTCTCCTTTGTATGGCTCCCATTGCTCCTTCTCGAACTTAATCTACTCAACAAGTACCTGCAATCATAAACATAGGACAAAAACCAATCAAAACAAGAGATCTATCTACTATAAGAAAATGGAATCGAAAGCATTTACACATATAATCATCATACATAAAGACAAGAATATGGGAAAAGGTGTAAACAACTTTATTAAATAGAAGGAAGAGTTACAACCAAGAATTTCGATCCCATGTCACTCATCCAGCTTGTGTTCCATCCTTCATCACACCATAAGCACAAAACTCCAGAAGCATAACAATACTTGCTTACAATCTCAAACCTCACACCAACAGTATCTCACAAATTCTCAAAGTCCAGCCCTTGAGCACTTAGATGAGTGCTCAATTTGTAGGAAAATGGAGGTGGTTTGGTCATAAATGAGGGTATTGAATGGCCTTCCAAACTTAGAGTTAGTTTCCATGGAGTAAGGAATGAGAGGATAGGAGGTTACTTAACTCATTCCGTATCCAATTTCAAGCTCATAGGAGATGATAAGTGTGGGAATCTTCTAGAATGCTCTAGAAGATAAGAATATTCCCAGAACCCTATAAAGAATTCACTCAATCTCATCTAGCAAAAGTCAAAGTGGGCCTAAGTGCACTAAAATACACCCTTACCTGGGCCTACTTGCATTGAAGTGCATTTACCCCTAACCAAGGCTGCACTGTTCCCTCAAGGAGGCATTTCTGGAGAGCTTCAGGCTAGGAAAATTTTAGGGAAGGAGGCATTCAAAGTGATGACTTGTCTAGGGCATGTAGCAACTGGATTAAGGTTTGATGAGCCCTAATAGTACTGATCTAAATGTTGGGGGTGATGTGCCCAAATGGATGTGTAACAACTACCCCCTAAAGCATGAAGTCAAAAATGATAATTTCAAGTGATATGCTTTGTGATGTGATGAGGAGGTTCTAAAGTGGATGGTGACCTGCATCAATTACAATACATAAAATCATGATATTTTGAATTTTTTCATGAATCACTGAGGGAAGGCATACCCATGCTCAACATATAAAATTTTCATTACATGTACATAGATAGTCGTTTATGGATATAAACCGATGATAGGATGAACATCTATGTAAAGCCATTACACAGATGATTTAGTACTTTCCTGAAATTGCAGCCCTAATGGATGAAACTAGATTTGGGGTCTTCTATCTCGTTCAATCATTTGCTCAAGTACGAGTCTAACCATGTGATAAATATGTGATCTAAAGTCAAATATGGGAAGACACCATCTGATTACCAGCAAATGATGTAAGTCGTTAATAGATGCGAGAGAAATCACCGATAATGATAATGATCCTCAAGTTACTACAGTACATTCCACATGGTGTGAAAGGATGTTTTGATGTCGAACACCATACAAAATATTTTGGTTGAAGGTCAGTGATGTTAACCTATCGCTGGAAGCGAGAAACTTTCCATTGATGTATGCAAGCCCCAAGGCAGCGAAAAGGTGTTTCTAAGTCAAATTCTTGGATAATGTGTTGATGTCGACAAGAAGCGACTCATTGCAGGAGGGCCTTGTTGTATCCCACATCAATGACACGAAACGAGTGTAATGATTTTTTTGAGACGGAATGTGACTAACACAAGGTTCAAGAATGGCGGTCATGAAAATGAAGGTTTATGAGTATTGCAAAGGATGAATTTAACTAAGTTACTTCTCTTGAACATGTCAACGACACTGAATGAATTGGCAACATTAACCCAAAATCAAATTAATGGATGGTATGATAGACCATAGGTATGATAACCATCAAGCAGATAACCCAACCCAAGTAGTCACAGAGATGGAGTGGAAGTGTCATGTTCAAGAGAAACCTGCTGCCATAGAGTGGTTTACCCCTTTTCCCATTTTCCCCAGTCATTGCTGACCAATACCTCTTTATTTTTATCAAGCTTGAGGAGGATAACATATGCTTGTTGTATAATTCCATCCTTCGGTTGAATCCATCGACATGTGATGTTTTAACGATTCTAGCGAAGGTGAAACTCGGTCTTGTCATGATGGAAAAGTTTGTCACTATTTGATGTTTTAATGAGTTTAATGACAATGATAACACGGTCCTTTTCTTGTTTAGAGAGTTTAAAAAGGGACAAAACTCCACAATTTCTTTTTCATAAGTTTGTCTCTCAAGTCCGAAAAAGCGTAAAACAATACAAGAGAGAACATATTGACCATGTTCGATCAACGTATTCCTTTTTCATAAATAATCTATCTTAGTCCAAAAAATGGTTAAACATATACTGAGTAGATGTCATTTCCAATCCATTAACGAGATGAAAAGGACAAGTGTTCGACAATATTTTCATATTTCGAGATTCTAAAAAGAGTTTAAAGAGGACTCCACTTTGAGGAACGAGTGGTGTCTAGGATAGCAACTGGTTCTGGTGATGTTGGAACTTCTCAAAACATGTTGATTTATGTGAAGAGGATGGCTAATAAGACGACTCATTGCAACTTTTCATCAAAAAGGTTAAAACAACCAAGTGAAAGCGTATGATCGGCCAAGCAGATAGTGATGATGGAAGGAGAATAACCAAGGCTCATCTGACAGAAGAGGCTAATAGCATGGAAATCAAGAGGGTTAAAATGGAAATGGGTTCATTTTTACACGAGCTTGAACCATAGGGAACTATGCTTGGATTCAGTTTCATGTTTACACAAGCTTGAAATGAAAAACTATGCTTGGACTTAGTTTCATTTTTACACAAGCTTGAAATGAAAACTATGCCTGGATTCAGTTTACATGTCCCCAACATGATGACTCAAGACTAGCTGCATGCCCCCCAATCTTCATTGCATGCACCTAAATAGACTACTCGTGGCTATGAGGTGGATGGATTGAAGGTTCATTTATGAGATTATGTGAAAGACTCGACTGGGATTTTACTAGATCTAATCAAAGACTTGACTTGGAACTTTGCTCCAAGGGACCTTGTTTCATTTTTAAATGAGCTTGACACAATACAAGGAACTCTGTTAATATTCCTTGTTTCATTTTTTAATGAGCCTGACACAAGTTAAAGAACTATGCTCTGGACCCGTTTCATTTTTTAATGAGGTTGGCACAGTAAAAGAACTATCCTTATATTCCTTATTTCGTTTTTTAATGAGGTCGACACAAGACAAGGAACTATCCTCATATTCCTTGTTTCATTTTTTAATGAGCTTGACACAAGACAAAGAACTATGCTCATATTCCTTATTTCATTTTTTAACAAGCTTGACACAAGACAAAGAGCTATGCTCATACCCTTTGTTTCAATTTTTAACAAGGTTGACACAAGACTAGGAACTATCCTCATATTCCTTGTTCACAACCCATAAGAGGTCATGACATCCAAGAGGTTCTCATCAGATGGGAGAATAATGCTCTGGAAGGGATCTGTAGCAAGGAATTCGAAATCTGGTTCCAATGCCCCCAGTACATAATGTACAACATCATGGAATTGATCGTCAGTTGATGTAGGCATGGAACGGGTTGCCACATAATTAACCCGTGATGGGGAAGATACCATTGGGATAAAAGGACCATTTAGGGAAGATGGTTGACTGGAAGCCATATTTGGACCAGGAAGTCAATAGTGACAATTCTGCCTTCATGTGGGAAACACATCACTTGAAAGAGTGTTCAAACTATAGCTCAAGAAGTAAATTGTAATCTAAAGGGCCTGGTGCTACAATCACATTGACATAAACAATTTTTCCTCCCAAAGTAATAGGCAACTAAGGAAGGATCCCTATTGGTTGACTGCTTCCTCTATTAAAAGCTAACAGATTCTGGGTAACAGACACAAGTGGCGGTGAACCAAGTGCTTTCCAAGAAGTAGAGGAAAGGATACTCACAGATGCACCTTCATCTATAATAGTTCCAGGGAAAATCATATTACAAACTTGTACTATTATCTAGAAAGGCACATATGAATGAAGATGACATCTTGTCAGTCGATTCCAATCGAAGGAAGTGACTAGACTACTTGGAGGGGGTATCGTAGAAACGACAGAATTAACCCCTTGAGTTATGAGAGTGGGAGGATTTTCCTCCTGTCTTGGTGGAACAGGAGGATTTCCCCGAAGCTCATTGGACTCTGAAGAAATGAAAAGAACCTGAGTGGTATCATATTCACTCTCTTCAGGAAAGGTATGATTAACAGAAGTTGAAATCGGGTCAACTATTTCCTCGACCTATGATTGGTCAGGTATAGACTCATGGGATTCACATTCAGAGAGAGTGGGTTTGACCGACAATTGTTTTGGGTCAGTCACTTTATCAACTAGTGAAGGATTAAGGGGGAGTATCCTGTAACTAGATGGAAGTCACTGCGGAGAAGCAGGACGGTTATCCAACACTTTTTTGGCTTCATCTAGATAGGGATAAAGGTGAATTGGGTGATTCCTTTCACATAACCTACAGGGAAACTTAACTTTACCCTTCTTTCCATGAACTTTACTGTAACCACTAATTGATGGTGTCACTAGCATGATCTCTAGAAGTTCATGACACAGGATTATGTGAACAAGAAGACCATTCCTCTAAGATCTAAGGAATACTAGAACAATTTCGAAGAAGAGGTCCCCCGTAAAAAGTTTGCATGGACTTTGTGAGGCTTAACGAATAGTTTATCATCAGAAGTTGCATTCGAAGCAATGGTTGTTTGGTTTCCCCCTGCTAGATTTGCTTCTTCTTCTTCTTCTTCCCTTTCTTCTTCTTCTTAGCCACCTGGTTACTAGTACCAATACTTTCACCAGGCGAAGAGGAAGAAGAGGAGGAAGAAACAACCGAGGAAGAAGGCAAAGGATCAACTTTAGGATCAACTGGAGGTTGATTTTGTCCAGTTGGAGGAGTACTCGATTGTGGAGGAATCACGACATTTTGAACCAAGGAGGTTGAAAACAACCATGCTGGCAAGCCAATGGTAAATCCTGGAAGGGACAATTTAGCCATATAAGGAGTGCCAATATTTCTGAAAGGAGGAAAAATACTAGGATTCCCATCAAAAGGAATTCTTTGCTCGGTGGACTCCGAAGTTGTTGCCATATGTTTCAACCTAAGATAAACGAAGGAGTGCCATGGAGTATGTTATCCATGGTCAATTAATTTTATTTTAATCAAAATAACATAGAAAAAAGAAATGGATAATCTAGGCAAAAGGATTACCAAGAAACTGTGAACTATAGAATACCTCCCGGTGAACCGAGAAGTTGTTGGAAATACTGGGGCGGGGGGGTGAATCATTGTTTTTTTCCAATTGTTATTTTTATCAGTTAAATCATTTATATTTAGAACGCAAAATGAATAACAGTAATAAATTATTTTATTAATATAATCTTTACAATAAATCAAGTACAATGTATATAGGGCTTCAAACAGTTTCCAAGCACCAACTTGGACTTTTTGTGAGGCTCCAACCTCCAGGGCACCAATCCTGTCTTGTCAAGGCACCAACCTTGGATTTAGGAGCACCAACTCCTAGGACACCAATCCTTCTAATTCTGAGGAACCAACCCCAAGGGCTCCAACCCTCTGTTATCTATTGTCTAGATATGTTTGGTAGTAATTCTTTGCTTCCAACCCTGCTTGACCTATGACTTACTTTTGTCCTCCTGCTCACTTCTCTCTCACTTGATCTTCAACTTTTTTGTACCTTAATTGTCTTCTAGACCTTTGGCTTCTCGACCTTTCGACTTCTTCTTTCATTCGCTTGACCTTCTGGCTTCCTCTGTTCCTTCAATTTCACGAACTATTACATCTTCTCTGTGATAGATGCCTGAGATACGTTAACCATACGGAGATCCCACATGGCACATCATTCCTTTATTCACAATCGCAAATTCCGGAGGTCTTTTACAAGTCGTGCCCATAACATACTCTGTCCTCCGATATCAACATCATCAATATTCACATGTCAACATAGTTAAAACCATATAATGGGTGGTTCCACCTACCACATCATCACCTTAATCGCAATCGTGGTTTACCATTATTACATTTCTTCAAGACTTTCGATATGTGACGGATGCAATATTCCAATAAGCTTCTTTTGATAACTCAATCGGGTCCACAACTTTATCTCAAATGATGGTTTTAACATGTTATCCCTTTTGAACTTTGCAATTCAACAGATGCAATATTACATTAAGTTATGTCATAGTGGTGAAGTCGCGTCCGCCATAATATCACAATCGTATTTTTTACTGTGACATCCATTTATGAATTGCGATATGAAAGTTCTAATACAATGGATGCGATCTTACAATAGGGCGTGTTATAATGGAGAAATCAGGTCCATAATAATATCGTGATCGGAGGTTTTAACGTGACAAGGCTTTAAACACTTGCGGTATGGCAGATGCGAGATTTCTTTAAGATGTATTATAATGGTGCAGTGGGTCCACAATGTTATCTCAATCAATGGTTTGCGGGACTTTGACTGGAACATGGATTAAAAATCGGCCTTAACCCCTGTAGTTGACCATGATCTAAGGGTTGACTATGAGGTCAACGACTAGGATTGAGTGTAGGACTTTAGCCATGATCAAGGAAGTCCATACTTTCCTACCCCCACTCTTCCGATATGTTAACTCCTATAATACTATGCAATACTCCTCCGATATGTTAATTCCTCTGATATTTCTCCTGCATTTCATGCGATACTACTGTTAACTCCTTCATTAACACTGTTTATGCACCTCTCCCAATGTGTTCCTCTTTGCTTCTCGTGGCTTCCAATGACCTCTTCAGATATCTCTTCTTTGGCTGCTCCTATTCTTGACTTGCGATGGCTTCTAATGTCTTTCCAATGGCTTCCCTGATGGCTTTTCTCCTTGGCTTCTTGCTCTTGTTTCTTCACAGATATTTTCTACTTCTCCTTGGCTTCATATCATCATTTAGTATCCTAGAATATTGCCATATTGAAATCAATGACAATCTAGATCAACAGAAGTACGGGCAGGCAATCTCCTTGAATGATATGTTCAGTGTATCACAGTGTACAAGGCGACCGAATCGGTTACCTATGGATGGATAGAAACCTAATGTAGTCCTCCCATATATACCCGAAAGTACGTGGAGGAAAAATCTGTGTTAGCACTATCTAATGTGAAACCACATAGTGAGAGCATTCCTTTATACTTAACGTATTGTAACACTGCCCTATATACCCAAAAGTACGTCGATGAGCTAGGATATACTTATGTACGTGGAATGAGGTATCACACTCAGAATGTATCGCAAACAAGTTAGCGATAGCTGCTATGTTTTACGACACCGGAACACGTCTCTAGCCTAGAACCTTTAAATGTTATGTGTTAAGTTACAATGCTCCATTAGGTTAATTGAGATAACTTTTAAGTTGATCTCGATAAGAATTTTTGTTTGAAGGTTCACCATGTGATGTATGTTTGCAATTCCTAGAATGAAACTAACATGAGAAACATTCTTTCATTCAATTAATAATGAAAACTGTAGCTAGTAAGCGATAGAGAAATCAGATCTTTGACAAAGATAAAAGAGCACACCTAATGAAATTTCCCTAGTTATTCCTATGAGCACACTCAAAATTTTTCTTTTCAATTCCTTTAATTTTGAAATGAACAAAAGGAAACTAATGCACATGCAATCAATCAATCTTTTTGCAAGAACAAATACTTTACGATAGTTCCTTTTTGAAAGAAATGAAGACTTTTACGACACTTTATTTTGAACAAAGATTAATCAACTATAAACTAACTTTGACACTGAATTGATAGTGATAAAGAAATCATTTAATAAAAACTAAACATTCAAGGCCAAAGTAGGGCTAGGAAAGGAAACACAAATTAATTTCAGAAGTACAACAATCATTGATCTTTCAGCAAGCAAAAGGAAATTTGGGAAAAATCAAGTCAAAGGTGGGATTTTTTACCTAAGGAGGATCAACGTAGCCCTAAATGGGAGACAATGCACTTCAGAGAACTGTCCTGAAGCCAACGGTGCTATGCAATGCTCTGTGTCCTACCCAAGCCTACGCTGGTGCCAGAGAGACCATTCTAGGGGCTTTCAAGCACAATGTTTACCAAAAAACACTTCAAAAATGCTGAAACAAGATCAATGGAAGAAAGTAAAGTCAAGTAGCATGTACTAAGATGAAGGTAAACTACCTGAAATGATGATCATTCCCCAACGGAGTCGCCAATTTGTTATGTGGAATTTTGCATCTACGGATAAACACAATTTCCCTAGGTGGGTAGCTACACCTAGAACAATAGAATTAAAGCATTTAAATTTTTTCTATAGAAGATAAATAAGACAAGGGGCCTACTTGTTATCTTTCACTTTCCCTTTGTCTCCTTTGTATGGCTCCCATCACTCCTTCTTGAATTAATTCGCTCGACAAGTACCTGCAATCATAAACGGAGGACAAAAACCAATCAAAGAAAGAGATCTATCTACTATAAGAAAATGGAATCGAAATCATTTACACATATAATCATCATACATAAAGACAAGAATATGGGAAAAGGTGTAAACATATTTATTAAATAGAAGGAAGAGTTACAACCAAGAAGTCTGATCCCATGTCACTTAGCTATCTTGAGTTCCATCCTTCATCATACCATAAGCACAACACTCTAGTAGCATAACAATACTTGCTTACAATCTCAAACTTCACACCAATAGTATCTCCTTACAAATTCTCAAATTCCAGCCCTTGATCACTTAGATGAGTGCTCAATTTATAGGAAAATGGAGATGGTTTTGTCATAAATGAGGGTATTGAATGGCCTTCCGAACTTAGAGTTAGTTTTCATGGAGGAAGGGCTGAAAGGATAGGAGGTTACTTAACTGATTCCGTATCTAATTTTGAGCTCATAGGAGATGATAAGTGTGGGAATCTTCTAAAATGCTCCATAAGATAAGAATATTCCCAGAACCCTATGAAGAATTCACTCTATCTCACCCAACGCAGGTCAAAGTGGGCCTCAGTGCATTGGAATGCACCCTTACATGGGCCTACCTGCACTGAAGTGCATTTACCCCTGACCAAGGCTACACTGGTCCCTCAAGGAGGCATTTCTAGAGGGCTTCAGGCCAGGAAACTTTCAGGGAAGGAGGCATTCAATGTGATGACTTGTTTAGGGCATGTAGCAACTGGATTAGGGTTTGATGATCCCTAATAGTACTGATATGAATGTTAGGAGTGATGTGCCAAAATGGATCTGTAACAATGAGGTCAAATCCCAAATTTGTTATCATAGTGAGATCTATAGTCGAGAACATATCTCAACATCAAGTCAAATTTCTAAGTCATTATCAAGCATCATATAAAAAATCCAAACACTTTTGTGTCTACATTAAGCATCCAAATCATGTCAAACTCATGTAGAACAAACTTCAAACAAAATGACATATCTATATGCATGTCCCAATCACCTGAAAACAAAATTTAAGTCTATATATTCATATTATAGTAAACATTCAAACTTTCCTACTCACATATATTTATGTTGTCTTCTCCACATATGTAGGGTTGAGATCTTCTAGGTGTACTTCTAATTCTATAAAAAAAACTTTCATTCTTGAGTCCAACGGGCATAGTCGCACACATAGGCTTTCCTTGCAAGCAGCTGGGAAGCTACAATCTCACCCTTGACCTTACTTTTGTTCAATTGAAAGGCTACAGTTGCACCCATAACCATGATTCCATTGAATTGAGGCTTAAAGTAAAAACTCTGTGCTCTCAGATCAGAACTTTGGTGTAGATCAACAATGTCAGATATTTTTCTATTCATGCCCATAAATCATTCTTCAATAGTAAATAATATGCATATAGTTCAAATGGTAATAGGAGTAAGGATCTTATGGAGAGATTCCCCCTCTCAATGGGAAGCCACTTCAATCATCTTCATTTAAGTCATCAACCTAACTATAATAATGTCATGCATCAACATATCTGTTAGATCATAAAGTCAAACTATATCCACATATTCAACATGGTCATCTATCTTAGCATCATCTACTTCATCATGGCATCAATATTTCATCAAGGATTAGTGTCAAATAGCTAATAGGAGCATACTTCAAGAATCATGATCACAATATTACTTCTTTGTCACGTAACTCAATCCATCAAGCCAGGGCATTCAATTTTACCATATGCCATAATTACTAACTTCTAAGCACATCAAAGCATAACCATGGCAAACAAAATATCTTGAATATCAATCTCATTGTTACACTTATATCATCATGGCTACCATGCTCAATATCAATATTATGAAGTTACCATCTATTAGAATTAAGGTGCTAGCCTTCTTCATGGGATCAAGATATAAAAATGATAGATGTTAGCCAAACATAAAGTATACCAATATATTAGAAATTAATTTTTCCAAGTAGATTCATAGAATCAAGAAATTCATTATGTATGATACTTGTTAAATATTAAGTGAACCATTTCATCATAAGAACCATGAATCCAAATCACTTTCATATTCATGCATGAACCATTTGAGAAAGATACATTCTCATCATACTTATGGATTACCTTTCCATCTAATATTACAACTGAAACATAACATTGAAACAATATACCATGCATACCTTGTAGTATTCAAATACATGTGCACCTTTTCATTTGACATAGGTAACTTGTAGTAGTTTGTCATCTTTTCATCAAGTGCCTCTTCACCTTTTGTAGCTCTATTGTTTCTTTCATGCATCTCAAATGATCCTCAAGAAGGATCCTCTTATTATATCTCATCAAGGAGGTTAGAAACATCCAAATACTCAAATACACATCCAAGAAGTATAAGTAATGTTTAAAAAATTAATCAAATCAATAAGTATAGAAATTAAGGATATAGATTAGCGTCATAAATTAGAAATATCTTATCTTCAATGAGAGTTGATCCTATCCTTCTTGAACCAACCTTAAAGAGCCATCATTGTCTATTGTCTATATGACAATGTTTCCTTCACTATTTCAATCAACTTTATCAACCATGAGGCCTATTAGATACTATCTCATTTAGGGCTTTATCAAATCTATCACGAGTGCTTCAAAATCTTCACACTGACCATGCTAGGCTTCATATCTCAAATCTTTTCCATAAAATAAGGTTTATGTCAAACCCTAACCTCATAATATCCCTCAAAACCTAATACACAAATTGCCTATGGTTTTCTTCAAACCCTATAATTATTTTAGGTCTCGACCATCCTCTTCTTGCTTCCATCAATGGTATCATCATAGGGGTGAAATCCATGACTTTTATTAAACCCAAATCTAATACCATGTTAATTTTTCATAGGGATATATTGTTCTTTGCTTTGATAATTGCAATTATTCATTAACACATTAGTTCACCCCATAAAATCATAACATTACTAAGATTTAAATCATTATTCAACAGCTTATGCAACTATGTAGGAAGAAAAATATCATCATCATCAATAAAATAAAACATAAAGGAACAATAAAAGAAAAGCATTCACACATAGAGATATCAGGATTGGTCGGAGACCATGGCAAACCCCACTATAGGGAAAACCCTTTCAAATTCTTCTTCTTATTAGATTGTCATCAAATGATTCAACAAAAGCGAGTAGAATGATCCTTATCTTGAAATATGTAACTAACCAAAAAAACAACTACAACATCCATAACTAAACCTAACTAAGCATATACTCAAAAATATGATTCTGAATTTTATAATGAACTGTCACTATTTGCAGTCAACTACCAAACCCTACAGTCACTAAGAGAAATATTTGGAAAACTGAGATTCCATCATTTAGGTCTCGGTCACATGGAGGAGGATACATGCAAGTGACTATAGTAGCCAATTTGAACCCTTAATCCTAAAATGCTAGCGACTGGGTTAGATCTGGTCTAAGAGAAGCGAGTGACTGCAATTCTGAAACCCAACTCCCAATCGCATGGATGGAGAGTTGTCCTTGTGACTAGAAGGCTCTAATCACACGTATGAGCTTATGTGCAAGTGATTATGGCTGATTTATTCTTGTTTTGTGCCTAAAATTATGGTCCTAAAAACTAAAACTAAGATGCGAGCTTCAAACCCTGCAATTTCACTTTAGAGCGAACTTGTTCCTTTGCGGACAAGCCTTAGACCTGTGTGAGCCAAAAACCAAGATAGAAGAGTGTCTCATGATGGTGTCCAAATGAGGTATAGGTCACGTATATTTATAGCCTTCCAAGGTCGTCCACTTTTCTTTAGAGCCAACCTTGTCAAATGCACACATGTGGACTTTTCTTCAAAAGTACACTTTATCTGGTTTGAGTGATCTGCAGGTCGATTTTGGTCCTCTCGAAAGAGGAATTTAATGAAATAATTATATCCATCAAAATGAGCTATAAAAGGGTGGAATTTTACCATGACAAAAATAGGGCCACACTGCTGGTTCAAGCTTTCTTTAAATTAGATCGCATACCTCTAAACATGTTTTTTTTATTCTTCAAACAAATTCTAGTAGAACCAATCTCAAGCTCCTTGAGATTCAATTCTATTAAATATTTTTCTCTATAGGGTTCTAGACAAGTTTTAATTCAAAATGAAAGGATATATCATTGTGATGGTTTCAATCCTACTATGATGAGGTCATATAGGAGTCCATTTTCCTAGGTTGTTTACAAAGGTTCACAGAATTATGAATCTGAGTGCAGTATACACTAGATTGAATTATGCTAAAAAAGGAATTAAAATATTATTGAATTTATTATGAAAAGCATAGGGTCTAAAATAAAAATTTTGAAACCAATGTTATACCAAATCAATATTGAAATGTTTCATAAATAGGTGAGTTTGTGCCTCCTTCAAAACATTGCAGCAGAAATACAAAGGAAAGGGTCAGAACCAGATTCAATAATATTTGGAATTACAATGTTTTCCACTTAGATCTACTCAGAATAGATACAATAGTAGTTATAATACTCCAACAAAACCACAATCAAAATGCTACCGTAATCTACCAAAGAATTCCAAAATTTTTCCACTAGTAGGATGAATTGGTTCAACAAAAATACCTCAAGTAGGGGGTTTAGATAGTCTATGGTTTGGTTCAGACTTCCCTTACTACAAAATATGAGTCACCTCCTTTACAAAAAGTTGTAGAAGACTTTTTGTCCTTGGAACTAATCTAGTGAGTGCCTTAGAATAGGGTCCCTTTCACAAGATTTTGCTTTCAAGAAATTAATTTGTGTTTCCATAGTTAAGGAGAAGAATTCAAATCTAGGTCCACGTAGTGAATATCTGAACTCTGTTCAAAAGATGTACCAAGGTAAATTCTAGAGGTAAGTGAGACCCTTCCTCCTGCAATAAAAATAAATGAAACCCTTTAAAAAATACCAAAAACCCAAAACCCTTCTTCTAATTTTGCAATACACCACAAGGCTTGATAATTTTAAAGGATTAGAACCTTTTTGTTGATGCTCAATTCATACTATTGTGAGTTAATTAATAATTTTATATAGAATAGGAGAAGTTAAATTAGGGAAGCCAACTTCCACCTTTGGAGGAAAAAAATTGATTAAAATTTTAAATTTCAAAATGAAATCAAAGTTTACTTGGTAATGGTGCCATTACATTTAATAATTTTAACCTTTTAATAGATACTTTGGACCATTAAATGATTAGGTGCCCAGACATTCTTTTTTATATTTATTTTAACCATGATTCTTTGATTATTTTAAATATTTAATGAGCATTAGGAGAATCATTGATGCCATGCCACATTATCCACCTTGTGGGGTTTTCACCCACAATTGGGCTTCATCTTCAAACAAGCATAAATCCCAACCTGTGATAGATTTCAAGGCATTATACATACCACTCGAATCAAGTTGATGAGGATAATCTAATAAGGATGATATTGAGTTCAAGTTCACTGAGATTCATATGCAAACACATCAACAAATGTAGGGCTACTAGGGTTTCCAACCATCCTTCTATTGGAGATTCCAATTGATGATAAATTAGAAAAATATTAACAACGTTCATTGATGGATGTGGAATCACTGAAAAACCATTTAACAGTCTCCCCATTTTTCATTTATGGAAACACATAATCCCCTTGTTATCACTACTCCCCTAACTTCATGCCTCGATATTACTCCCTTGATTTCTCCCCACTTTGGCATCAATGGAAAATGGTTACTCCCCTTAACAAGCTTCCTACTTTTCCGGTTATGCCTAAATTCCCTTGTCAAAATTCCTTCCACTATCTTCTTGCAACATGTTTTTCTTCCTTTAATTACCTCTCTCCCTTAATTCATGCTACAGTAGACAACCTATCTCCCCCTACTATTCTCCACATGATTTACCATAGTTGATTCTACCTGTTACTATGAATTAATGACATGAGTCCTTTTGTGATTCTTTTCACAACTTTATCTACCAAAGCTACTCGACCGAAACTACTCATAATTTTGAATTCCATTCTATAGACTTGTTCATATATCCCAGTTGTTAACCTTTCAAAGATATATTATTAAAAGCACAACTATTGTTGCTTACACTCCCTTTTTTTCATTATTCACAGGGAGTAAACATGTTAACTTTTTTAGAATAATGTGTGAACACTATCTTTGAATGGATCATCTTGAACCTCAACATCTTCCATTAGAGATTCACCATTCCCTTTTTCCTTTCAAAACCTAAAATCATGACTGATGAGACTTTCTCATTTACTTGGTCTTCTTCCATCTATTTTCTTCTCTAGACCTTCGTATACCTGATGTTGGGGTTGTCATTCATGGAAGATTCCATCTTGTACCTACAATCGTGAGCTATGTGCCCATAGTTATGAAATTTATGACATTTAATGTTGGTCCTATATGATTAAGATAGTGACATGTACTTTATGCTGACAAAGTTTTCTTGAAATTTGTCTTGTGATGTAGCAAGTTTATTTCTAGGGTTTTGATAATGTCTTTGATAATCACACACGTCATACATTATGCAATCCCTATCCATATGCACATAGTTAGACTATATATAATAATAAAAAAATAATCCATGAAATGGGCTAAGGTACTTGGATGTGTTGTCTCGTCCTGTGGATCTTCTGAAGTTATCATTCTCTAGAGGAGGTGCAACATTTTGTTGATTACTTCTTGGAGTAACAACATTTCTAACCTTATTTTTTCCTTCATTTGGACTTTACCTCTAAAGGATCCTGCTACAAATCTTTCTTTCGTGTACATGGAGCTTGTAGCTTCGTTGCATGGGGCTTTTCCTGCTTCTTTTTCCTTCATATTTATTTTAACCATGCCGTTATTATTCCTTTCACCATCTAGTAATTTCTCCTTCTTGAGCTTATCTATTTCAGATAGGGTAGTGTCAATTTCTCCTTGTTTTTCTATCAATATCTTCTTGAAATCATATTTTCAAGATTCTCCTTCCTTATTCTTCTTCTTCAACTTGTAGCTTTACAAGAGTGACCTATTTTTCTTCTATGTTAAGAACTTGTATTTGTTTCCTTCTGCCTTTCATTTTATTCCATGAGCCTATCTATTTCTACAAAAACTGTAGCAAGTTCCTGTTGCTTTTGGTTGATTTATGCTTCATGTTTATGAACATATTCTTCTAATAATCTTGTCAATATTTCCTCATTATTCCTTGCTTCCTGTACTTGATTACTTACAAGGGAAACCTCTTCTTCGAATGTCTAATTTTTCTTCCTTGATTTGCTTAAGTCAGATACGACAATGATCAATTTTACCTCTACATCAACTACTCCTTATTTTTCTTCTTTATTGTTATATTCTTTGACATGAGAATTGTCTTCATTGTGATTTTGAATTACATGCTTTTTACCTTCATAGATATCTTGAATTTTCTCCCAAAGAAGTTTGGATGTCAAGCATTGACCAACTTTTGCTTTTAAAATGCTTGGTAAATTATTAAGCATTAGATTCATTTCTTTTGTATTGTACCTTCTATATTCATCAGTCAATATGTCTCAAGAGACAATAGAGTGGCGTACCTCATATCATGAGCCTACAAATAAGCTTCGATTCTACCTTTCCAAAATACAAACCTAATTCACTAAGAATAGGAATTGAACTAACCAATTTCTCTTTATCAACGATAATATGATCTGAAATTATTTCAATACCTAGAATTTCCTTTGATTCATTTGAATGCATGGTGACTTGTTGCTTTGGTTTTCCTATATTTTCACTTTGAGACCTTCCTTCCAGTTGTTAAGCTGCTATTGAAGGAACCAACTCTGATACTAATTTTTGGAAATATTGAGACGTGAGTGAATCAATATTTCTTATCAATAGTAAATTTTTAACTCCATGGAGCATTAATTTTTATTAGCATTAGATAAACATAACAATTCTTCAACACCATTCAAAAATGCATAACAATAGAGATAGTAGACACAATGATTTTTAGGTGGAAACTCCTCTGGGACAAAAACCACCAAATGCGTCTTAGTATTTTACTTCAAAATATTTACTTAAAGTTTTAATCTCCAACTAAATGAGGCTCTAACCCCCTCATTTACAGGCTCCAACTTGTAAAATTCTCCTAGGCCCTGTTTAGCAACTGCAACTAGAAGAATGCTCTAGAATCCTAGTCTTCAGGCTCCAACCTTATGGATGCTCCAACACCCTATTTACCGGCTGCTACTAGACCAATTCTCCAATGCCCTATGCAATCTACAACCTTCCCTAGGACCAATATAGCATCCTGAAGTGTACTCATACTCAAACCTGCAGGATAATCCACTCTCTTTCCTTGCACGACCCTACCACCCTAATCAGACAATGGACCACATTTCACAATTTTTAGACTAGATCCACCAGTGCTCGATATCAATTAGAAATTGCAAAAAAAGAATCCACAATTCAATCAAATATTCCTCTGCTCCTGTCTCTTCTACTTCCACTACTACTATTGATTCAACTCACTAATATCACACATACTTTCTCAACTTCCACACACACTGTCATACATCAAATTTTCTGCTCACAAGTTCATTGACATGTCAAGTCATATCATATCATTTCACAACAACATCTTAGATAAACAAACCCTAGATTATCAATTTTCCTACCTAAAGAGTCAACCCAAGTCACCGCATTCAATGTCAAACATGTAAAGCCCTAATGTCACTAAATTGATTCTACGTTTGTACTAATCAACTTAGTTACCTATTCAAAGCACTGTCACAATATTGTAAACTCAATAACCACAAATTTTGTAACCACGACCATAGTAAATCCTATAATTATTTCCTCTTTTGCAATCATTGTCACTAAAAGCTACCAATACTAAGTTTATCAATCATGTCAATCAAATCCTCCTCTATCATCAGCATTTTACATCTTGTAGTAAAGAATCTAATCATCAAAATAGAACATCACAACATCTTATGATTGTTCACTACATAGCTCTGATTGTGACACTTCTTCCATAATTCAAAATTGATTAATGATGACTTAAATAACCCAAAATCACTATAGAAAATTAATCGTTCTACAATCTGATTCTTTTTGGGCAACCTCCAAATGATTTTTCGACCACCCACAATTGCTTAATGTGTGACAAATCAATATTTCAAAATGAAGTAAAATATGTTTATGGGGTCCAATATGCTTATCATATTATTTAAAACATGCCAAATATGTCCCTTAAAAAATTGACATACCTAACATATACATTTAATGTATAAAACTCACTTGATTCATGTTGGAAAGCTATAAGTGATAACATGCTTTGAGAGACCTATGGATGAGAGTGTGACTACAATCATGCTTGTGGCAATACCTGTTGTTGCCAACATGATGATTATTATAGTGTTGATCTATTTGTGCATGTTTGTGCATCAAAAATTCACACACACATGACAATCCACACAAAGGTATCATTGAATCGTAATTCTTGACACTTTAATGCACAGGTCTTGGATACATGCCAGGCTAGATAAATTGCTGAGTATTTAAGCTGAAAATATGATCCCGAAAGGGTCATAGTGGTAAGTCAAGCTTGCCTTGAATCAGATCACATACATCTAAACATATTTTATATATTCTTCAAACAACTACCAGTAGAAGCCAAGTCAAGCTGCTTGAGATTCAACACTATCAAAGATGCTTCTTTGTGGGGTTTTTAACAAGTTTCAACTCAAATCAAAATGATATATCACTATGATGGTTTCAATCCTACTATGACGAGGTCATATAGGAGTATGTTTTTTCTTACATGTTTACAGAGGTTCACGAAATTACAAATATGAGTGCAATATGGACTAGATTTACTTCTGCTCTAAAGGGCCACAAATCTTATTGAATTTATTATGCAAATGGTAGGGTATTAATTGAAAATTTTGATACCAATGTAATACCAAATAAATACTAAAATGTTTAAAAAAAATGCAGGTTTGTGTCTCCTTAAAAATAATGCACCATAATTACCAATGAAAGGGTCAGAACTAGTTTCAACAATATATGGAATTACAACATTTTCCAGTTATATATGCTTAGAATGACCCAAATATTACTTATAATACTGCAACAAAACCACAATAAAAGTTATACTACAATGCACCAAAGAATGCCAAATGTTTTCCATGAGTACGACGAATTAGCTCATCCAAAATACCTCAAGAAGAGGGTTCAAATGGTCTATGGTTTGGTTCAAACTTCCCTTACTGCAAAAGCTGAATCAAATCCTTCAAATAAGTTGCAGAAGGTAGTTTTGCTTTGGACCTGATCCAATTATTTCCTTAGAATTGGGTTCCTTCAATGAGATTCCATAGTCAAGGAGAAGATTTCAAGTCTAGGATCAAGTCATGAATATGTGAGCTCTATTTAGAATATTTACTAAGGTAAATTCCAGAGGTAAATAATACCCTTCCTCTTGAAATGAAATTCAACAAATCCTTCAACAAACCAATACCCCAAAACCCTTCTTTTGATTTTTCAATACACCATAGGGGCTGAGAATTCAGAGAATTAGATCATTTTTGTTGATGTTCAATTCATAACATTGTGAGATAATGAAAGACTTTTAAATAGACTAGGAGAAGTCAAATTAGGGAAGCTACCTTTCACCTTTAGAGGAAAAGGTTTTATTAAAATTTTAAATTTCAAAACCAAATCAAACTTGACTTGGTAGTGATACAATTACATCAAATAATTTTAACTCTTTAATAGATACTTTGGACCATTAAATGATTAGGGGCCTAAATATTCTTTTTTATCTTTATTTTAACCCTGAAGATTTGATTACTTTACATATTTTGTGAGGCTTAGTTCAACCAGTTATACCATGCCATATTATCCACCTTTTGGGTTTTCACCCACAAATTGGGGCTTCATCTTCAAAGAAGTGTAACTCCAAAAATATGAGGGCTCTTGGTGCGTGCCACATACCAATGGAATCACCTTGATGAGGAAAATCCAATAAGGATGACATTCAGATCAAGTTCACTCAACTTCATCTGAAAACACATCAACAAATGCAAGGCCACTAGGCTTTCTAACCATCCTTCTATTGGAGCTTCCAATTGATGAAAAATTAGAAAAATATTAAGAGTGTTTATTAAAAAACATTGGCATCAATGAAAACTCCATTCAACAAAGGTAATGATTTCTTGTATTTGAGAATAGGAACGCGTGATTTCCAATTATTAGCCTATGAAAGGAAGATCCTGTGATTTGGATCATTCATGAAATATCTCAAATAGATTCATTTCTATCTTTAGAAAATGGAGAAACTTATGTGTTAATTGACCAATTTGATCGACATACTGGCTCTAATAGCTACCATCCCGTTAATAATTTTCCCACTAGCACATCTTATGATAGTTGTTTTACACTTGTTGAATTCATCAGGCAGTAAATTCTTACGATTCATCATCTAAATGTTCATATACTTGTCAGGAAATTAAGGCACTTCAGCTCTTGTTGATGGTTATGTCAAGCCCTCACTACTTTGACAAGGTTTTTGAACAAGATCAGGCTATGTTTTCCTTACAATATTCTCTCTATAATTTGATTGCACTAATTGAAAGCTCATCTTCACAAGAATTTCAAGGTTTTCAATCTAATTATTTTGAATGCCATTTATCGAATCGTTAATTTGCTAAAAGAATATTACTTAGAAAGTTCTATTGTTAATAATAATTTTCAATCTTACTTGATGTTTTCTAAGAACGAAAAGACAAATGAATTGATATATCAACGAGGTAAAATTGAAAGCTCATTAAAGGAAGAATTTATGGCACTTTTTTTTGCTAGTAGCCAAGACCTTCAAATTCTTGTGCAGGAAAAACAGGTAAATTCCTTTTCATTTGCACATTATTTTTTCTTTATTCTGATCACTGATATATTTATACTTGACTCTAAAAAGAAACTCTTGTGGTTGCACTAGAAATTTGATTTTACATAATTGTGACCTTATATATATTATCATTTAGGTTTATCTATTTTTTTTTATTAAATTAGTTGTAATTTATTGCCTTTTTTTGCATAGGCTTTCCATACTTTAGTTTCATTTTGCCTTGTTTTTGCACCCTACATTCATTTCCATGCATTCTTCATTTTCCTTCTGATTTGAGTTTTTCTCTCTGTGTGTCCTTTACCAGCCTCTACATACTACTTTTCTTTTTTATTTTATGTCTTTTATGTCATGTCATCATTTTATATTGTTATTTTCTTGTGTTTTGTTTAATAGGATTGTGTATGAAATTTGACCTATTTCACTTTGAGATGATGTAGCAGAACATTGAAAGGGCATTTTCACGACTAAGAATGCTTGGATAAATATTTATCTCCTTCTTTTCCCGGGTCTAAATATATTTTGATTCTATGATGCTCAAATGGAAAATACAAATCACTCATAATGAAAGCCTTAGAAGATATATGACACCTACATCGATTATATGATTTTGTTTCCTTGAATTGGATTTTGTATTAAAAGTTCCTAAGGTGTCGACTTAATTGAGTAGAGATGGTAAAGGAAGAAATTTAAGTGAGAAACATATTTTAGATATATATGTATAAGATTCTTTGAAAAACAAAGAACAACCTCTCTTTCTTTTAAAATAAGTCAGGATCCCTCTTCCACCCATGGCAAAATAAATGCCTACAAAATTTCAATGTGTATAATAAGATAAAATAAATAAAGGGTGAAGGAAGAGAAAGGCTTCTGGTGGAGAGAGGTGAGGAAAGCAGCTTCATCAGGGTACTAAACAAGTATGTTGGCAACGAAGCAATATTTCTAATCCCTTGAAGTGACTTTTCTAATCCTCCTACCTAGTCGCATTAGAGAAAACTTGAGGTCAAAATGGGCCTCAAAACATAAATTTAAAACCAAAATCAACTTTATAAGAACCAATAGGATTCAATATGATGATGTTAACCATAGGGGATGATTCACCATTTTTGGAGTAAAAAAGTAAAAAGATTAAAAAAAAACTACTTTTTCAATTCGTATTTTCAACTTATCTCCCTCCACTTTTACTCAAATTTCAAGACGAAGAACTCATTAGATGTGAAATTTAATTCATCATCCAAGGACTACCCATGTTGCATACTTTCGATGGACCCTGCTACATGAAAAATGAGAAATACATTAAAAACATGATTACAATCACATTTTTTCATGTATTTCTTATTGTTTGTGTAGCACGATCGATCGAAAGTATGAAAAATGGGTACTCCATGGATGAAGAATTAAGTTTTTCATCCAATGAGTGCCCTTGCTCAATATTTGAGTAAAATTGTAGAGAGATACGTTTAAAATACGAGTTGAAAAACAAGTTTTTTGTTCTTTCCCTCTAAAATCTGATGATGTAATCTAATCTTATTTTATTATTTCCACTATTATTTTATAATATTCCTTAGGAGGCCCAATTTATACCTCTAAATTTCTCTAATGAAATAATTGAAGATTGACTACTTTTGTTAAGTATGTTAAGTTGAGGAGGGAATATGAGAGAAGTTGGGGTTCTTCCAGTGAATTTCCAAGTGTTCTAGATGCCATAAACCCCCTCCAAAATTTTCTTTCATTTAATTTTTGGAGCCCCTTTAATGTCATATGAATTGTTAAGAAACCAGCTCACAAAAAGATAGAAAAGATAGATCAACGCCTTAGAATTCAGCCTCTTTGAGGGGGCAACCTCCATTACATTACACAAATGAACAATTCTTGGATGATACAAATGACTAAACCTCTCTTCTATATATAGGAGTCTAAGGGGTCACAATGTAATCAAGCTAACATAACAGTAATAACATAACGACACAAAAAAAACAATAGTGGGTTTCTATGGGAGATACTAATAACAATATGGGGACAATAGGGGCACAATAATAACAATAAGGGATACCATGACAATAGTAATGGGGGAATCACTAGTATTATAGGGGCCTAACATGCTACTCTCCTTCCAAAAAGAATTGTACTCAACGCTTGAGTAGTTTTGGATGCTTCTGTATAAAATTCTCATCCTCCCATGTGGAATCTTCAACAGATAAGTTCTTCCACTTGATGAGATACTCCAAAATTGATTGATTTTGTAGCTATCGAGTTCTTGTTTCGGTGAGACTTCCGGTTCCAATATCATTTTTCCTTCCTCCAAGTCTAGCAATATTTTTTGAATTGGGGCTTGCACCTATAACCCTCTTTAAACTTGAAACATGGAAAAATGGGTGCACTCGGGAAGCTGCGGGAAGCTCCAATTTGTATGCCATAGTACCAATCTTTTGCAACACCTTGTATGGACCATAATACTTTGGTGATAATTTATTATCCTTCTTAGCTTGCTTGAGGGACATTTGTTTATATGGTTGTAGCCATAAGAATACCCAGTCACCTACATTAAAACTTCTTTCACTGCAATGTTGATCTGCCTGTTGTTTCATTCTATTTTGCGCCAACGTGAGGTTATCCTTTAAGAGTTGTAGAACTTGTTGATTCTCAATGTGATGTTACACTGCTTGAACCTTAGAATTTTCTCTTAAATATGATGTGATAGATGGTGGATAATATCCATAAAGTGCCATAAATGGAGTCATTTTTGCTGCAGTATGGAAGGAAGCATTATACCACCATTTAGCCAGAGGCAACCATTTAACCCATTTTGTTTGTTTATCAAATACAAAGCAACAAAGATATTCTTCCAAATATTTTTTTACTATCTCAGTTGTCCCATCAGATTGAGGATGATAAGATGAGCTATGAACTAACTGAGTATTGAGACAATAAAATAATTATGTCCAAAAATTTCAAGTAAAAATGGGATATCTATCGCTTACAATAATCTTTGGGTTCCCATGTAACTTTTGAATTATTTCCATAAATTCAGTAGAAACTGTCTTGTCTTTAAATGGATGTGATAATGCACAAAAGTGTGCATACTTGGTAAGTCTATCAACTACCACCATGATGACACTCTTTCCATCAAACTTGGGTAAGCCTATGATAAAATCCATTGAAACCTCCTTCCAATGTTGGCTTGGAATGGATAAATGTTGTAATAGACCTGGGGTCTTAATTGTTTAAACTTTATTTTGTTGGAAAACCAAAAATTTCGACACAAACTTTTGAATATCTTATTTAAGGCCATCCCAAAAAAATTCCTTCTTAACCCTGTGGTAAGTTTTTAAAAATCTCGAGTGCCCTCCTAAGGGAGAAGTGTGCAATTCCATAAGAATATTTTGTTTGAGTTGGGAATTCTTACATAGGTATAAGTGATCTCTATACCATAATGAATCATTTTTCCAACTAAATGTATCAGATGTATTGGGATCTTGTTGTAACTTTTGAATGAGTACCCACACTTCTTCGTCATTCTACCATTCCTCACTTTCTTTGTTTATCCAATCTAGTTGGATAATAGAAATGGCACACAACAATGCTTCCACATCCCCATCCTTTCTTGAGAGTGCATTTTCCACAACATTTTGCTTCCCTTTTTTGTACATGATTTCAAATTCATAACCCAACATCTTTGTGACCCATTTTTGTTGCTCTTTAGAGGATAATATTTTTTCTAAAAATTATTTAAGACTATCATGATCCGTTTTTACCTTGAAGTGTCTTCCCATTAGGTAGGGTCGCCATTTCTTAAGTGCATGTAGTATTGCTAACATTTTCTTCTCATAAATAGATTTGTATAAATACTTTCCCTTGATTGGGCAACTTTCGAAAGCAATGGGTCTTTCATCTTGCATTAAAACAACACCAATTCCATTTCCTAAAGCATCACATTTCACAATAAAGGTTTTTGTGAAGTTCAGCATAGCTAAGACTGATGCTTGGCACATTGCCTCTTTAAGATGTTTGAAGGCCTTTGTTGCTTATGGAGTCCATTAAAATGCATCTTTCTTCAATAATGTTGCTAGGGGTGCTGCTATTCTCCCATAATTCTTGACAAATTTGTGATAATACCCTGTCAACCGAAAAAATCCTTGCAGATGCTTTATGGATGTGGGGATTTTCCATTCCTTAATGGATTCGATTTTGTTAGGGTCTACCTTAACACCTTCATGAGATACAATATGACCCAGATATTCCACCTCTTGTACTCCAAAGAAAAATTTTTGAGCACCCTGTCAATATGTTCAACATGATCCTTCCAACACTTGTTGTAGATTAGTATATCATCAAAAAATACTAACACAAATTTTCTAACGAAGGGTTTGAAAATGGAATTCATCAAACCTTGAAATGTAAAGGTGCATTAGTAAGGCCAAAAGGCATGACCAAAATTCATAATGACCCTCATGAGTTCTAAATGTTGTTTTCAGAATGTCTTCAGTCTTCATTCGGATTTGATGATATCATGAATGAAGATCCAACTTGGTGAAGTAAATTGATCCATGAAATTCATCCAATAATTCATCAATGACAAGAATGGGACATTTATCTTTAATAGTGAGCTTGTTGAGCTCCCTATAATCCATACACAAGCGCCATGATCCATCCTTCTTATGCACCAATACTACTGGAGCAAAGAAATAACTTTGACTAGATTGAATTATACCAGCCTCTAGCATTTCTACACAACCATATGTTCAATTTCAACTCGTTTGGCATAGGGATATCTGTACGGCCTGATGTTTGGAGAAAAACTTCCTGGAATGAAATGAATATCACGATCATGATCACGAATAGGTGGGATACCTTTGGAAGTCTCAAATACCTTGGAATGATTATCCAATACATTTTAGATATTTGGAGAAATAGATGATTTCGATGTGGGAACCTCTAGCGAACATAATTGTACAATTACACCTCCTTGTTCCTTCTTTAGAAGCTTTGTCATACCATTAGAGCTAATTATATTTCTCAGTTTCCCTACAATACCCCTTAATTCAAATTCCTTTCCTTCCACACAAAATTTCATGAAAAGTTATTGAAAATTAAAAGATATTGTACCCAAGAATTGTAGCCATTGGACTCCTAGTACAACATCAGCACCACCCATTGGAATGGAAAGCATTGGTCTATTCAATACATATTCTCCCATGGATAGCTTTATATTATGGCACTTTCCAGAGAAATTTATGGTTCCTCCACTTGCAACCATCACTTGACACTCTGGTGTTGGATATAGGAAGTAATTCAATTCCTTTTCTATCTTACAATGAATAAAATTATGGGTACTTCCCGAATCAATCAACACTATTACCTTTTTCTTCTTGATATCTCCTTCTATCTTGATAGTTTGAGGAAGTGTAAATCCAGCCAATGCATTACAAGATATGGTTGGATTCATTTCTTCTTTATCTAGGGTTTGTTCCTAGAGTATATCCTCTTCTTTTGACATTTCTTGTTCCTTTTCTTCCTCCTCTTCACAATTTATGTAGAATAATTTCTTCTCAGCACACTTGTGACCTTTAGTGTATTTGCTACCACAATTGTAACAAAGCCCTTTTGCTCTTTTTTCTTCCAATTGTTGTGGTTTCAACATTGTAGGTTGTGGAAGGCTAGGGTCAACAACACTTCCATCTTTATAGTTGTGAGTTGTAGGCTTCCTCGTTGCCATAATTTTGCTTTCCATTTTTTCTTGCTAACCTGAATGTCTTCTCCAATGAATCAGGTTCCCAAAGGTGAACCTCATGTTGGATATTATCCTTTAAAGTCTCTATGAAAAAATCAATCCTATGCTCCTCTGGAATACATTTTACCCTTATGTTCAATTTTTGGAAGTCCTCAGTGTGCTCCATCATTGAACCCTTTTGTTTGAGATTTATCAATTCGCTAAAAAAGGTGTTGCTTTTTGTATCTTCATAATGTGCTATCATTTATTCCGTAAAAATTGCCCAAGTGACAATTTATTAATGAGATCAAAGCCATCGATACCATACAAATTGATTTGGTTCCAAATATAAAGTTGCAATATGTACCTTTCGTGTGTTTTGCACATTATGGAGATTGAAAAATTCCTCCATTTCTAGTATCCATGTTCCAGGATCCTTTCCATCAAACTTCCTCATATCGATTTTTGGAACATGGTGGGTCTTCAATCCAACATTAGAGTCTATGAAATCATGACTAACATTTCATTTGTTCTCATCATGAGTTTCCTTTACTACCCTTTAACCATTAGTGACCATTGCTTGTAGCAACTTATTCAAATTTATCTTCAATTCTTCCATCTTATTGTCCATGGCATTCATCTTAGCTTCTATGCCTTTATTTAAACCATCCATCTTAGCTTCCACGCCATCCATATTAACTTGCATGCCATTCATATTAGCTTCCATGTCATTCATCTTGGCTTCATTTACCTTTAGTGAGAGTGAAATTTGTTGTACTTGGTCTTGTAATTTTGACATATTATGTTGCAATTCTTCCTCTTCTTCACAGGTCATGCTAGAGATCTCAGGCTGCTTACTAGGTGTTTCCATTTTCTCTCTTTGGGGAATTAATTAATGCTAATATTTCTTCACTTTTCCCTTTGAATTCCTTCAAACTAATTTTTCAAACCAATCTTATGCAAAATTCAAAAAAACTACACACCTTTTTTTCACTTTCTAAGAGCTCGATATTAAATCTATTGTATCTCTGTAACTGTAGATCTCAAATATCTAAAATCTCATCTTACGGTAGTCCTTTAAGTCCTCTTTCTAACCCCACAAGTCTGAACAAGATTGGATTACCCAAGAAAGAGTTATGCCAAATCTCCCACAGTGACCTGATTATAGAATAGTTCAGTAGAGCGAACTTGTACGATGTGCCACATGTCACTGTTTCGACCTTAGTACCCGAAACTAATACATAGAAAACTACAAGTCGTCCTCTTTCTATAAATCCTTATGCAATTTCAATCTAATGTTCAAAACAAATGTCATGACAATTTTCCATAGGTCACCTATTTGGAATGTAATTATGGAGTCTGCAACAATGCCAACTTCCTTAGATCATATCTCTACAAATATAGCAATACAATCTTTAAAATTCGGGCCCGAAATTAAGAAAGATTTCGGTCCAAATGGGTTTTCTTTTTAGCTTCTAAAACGTCACAGAATAAAAGTTATAGTGAAAATTCCACGATGACTTGTTTGGAGCAGCGAAACCCTAGAATCCAAAGCTTTAATACCAAATGTTAGGAAACCAGATCAAAAAAATATAGAAAAGATAGATCAACGCCTTAGAATTCAGCCTCTTCGAGGGGGAAACCTCCTTTACATTACACAAATGAACAATTCTTGGATGATACAAATGACTAAACCTCCCTTCTATATATAGGAGTCTAAGGGGTCACAATGTAATCAAGCTGACATAACAGTAATAAAACAAAAGCACAAAAATACCAATAGTGGGTTTCTATGGGGAATACTAATAACAATATGGGGACAATAGGGGCACAATAATAACAATAAGGGATACCATGACAATAATAATGGGAGAATCACTAGTATTATAGGGGCCTAACATGAATTGTCATTTTGAGTCACTAATGTCATGTATGTTCACGTTTCTCTAAGTGTTCAAGTCTTCTTATAAAAAAACTAAGTGTCGAAGATACTTGTTGTCACATGCTTTTCTCATTTTTCCTTTATAGCACATTCCCTTAAGATAGGCAACAAGTAGAGCACACTTTTTGTTGGTAGCATGAGCACATTTCTTGTGGATAAGCACACTCCTTGAAGGAAGTGAAATCACATCTCGTAGAGACAGTGCCAACACACTCCTTGTTGACCATGAATGCACACTTATTGTAGATAGAGGGGGCACACTTTCCCAATTCAACGTTGTCACACTTGTTAGTGGAAGTCGTTATACTTTCATCTCTTAGTTTTCCAACATGTGTCGAGGGCACTTACAAACCCTAACCCTAATTGCATGTGTGCTCTCCCTAGATAAAGCATCTAGCCTGGTGCTCATTTCACATTCATCTGTCACGTTGGAGCTCTAGAGGTCAAGGACAACACTGTTATTCTTTGTTGCAAGTGTGCCATATTCTAGGTAAGTTTCTTGACTGTTGCTTTTTATTGATTTTTCTTTCGCATGTGTCTTTCTTTGCTTTCGCATGTGTCACTTTTGCTTATTTTTCCTCTTGCATGTGTCACTTCACTCTTTCTTTTTCAATTTTAGTGTCTCCTCATATTCTTATACCTAGTTCACTTTCTAATTGTAGTCAACACTTGTGTCGCATAGACTTGCGCCTTAATTGTCGCACTTAGATATTAGTGTCGTTTTGTTGTCATTTCAGTGTATGCATGTTGCTTTTTGGAATTGTGCATTTATTGTCAAAAGTATGATTGTGTATGTGTGTGTGATCATGTTTGGGACTTATTTGTATGCTCTTGGTCTCTCTCTCATTCCACTGATCTCACACTTAGTCAATTTTGGGGTTCTTCCATTTCCTCAAATTTTGCGCAAGTTATGAACACATTCAACTTTTAGCCAGTGATGAGTTAATTTTTCACTCCCAACCATTATTTGTGTGACTCTTTTCTCCTAAAAATTTTACCTGTGCCCATTCTGAGAAAATATCCCCTCACAAGCACATAGTGCATCTCCAAAGCATAGCCACCGAACCTCTTGCTACTTAAAGCTATGCTCTGCACCAAGATTTCATAAGCCTTTACTTTTGGAGCACATTTCTCACTCTAAATGGACATTAAGGTCACGTATATCCCCTTGCAATTGAAACCTAAGCTCAAATAAGAGACTCCTTCTTAGTTATAGTGAACTGCACATTCTTAATCCTCAAGCCTCTAGCCATTGTCTCTGAGGCTAGTGCTCTATGCCAAAGCTTGTTCCTCTCTCTTTCCATAGTGCAATGTGCACTTGAAATTCCCATACCCTCACCTCTTATGTCTTGAACCTACACCCTATTCCCAAGAAATATCATCACCCAATACTAACACATTGTCCAATAAAAGTGGGAATCTTGCATGAGAAATCAAGATAGAATAGGTGATTTTTGGACTGTGTTTTTCTTGCCATGAGTGAATTTCATTTGCAAGTATTATTGAACCAAAGCCTATTATCTCATCATCTTATCATGGTAGATGATATTCAATGAGTTCATCAATAATAGGTTTCAAGAAGACTCTTTTGGAGGTGAGACATAAAGATACCATCATGCAGGAGATAAAGGAATTATGAACTATGAAAGATAGATGTCGAACCATGAAGACATAGAAGGTTCAAATACTATATTCAGACCCTTTACAGGTTGAAGATGAATTACATTCTAGAATTATCATAAATAGTTGAAGACATACATTCTAGAATTATCATAAATAGTTGAAGACATAACAACAAATGATGGAGCTTGTTGTTGATACATTACAATGGAGCCTCCTGTCACAATTGTGAACTTGTGATTTTCCAAAGCATGAACATAAACATGTGTTTTGCCACAATTTTGTTGGAATGTAATATTTTAATTTCAAAAAATAGAAAATGTAAAATATGTGGAAGACCAAGGGTCACATATGGAATATGAATAGTCACTATGAAGTACAAAGGTCATAGAGGAGCTCAAAATTCATATAGGAAGCTCAAGAGAAATGAAAGAGCTCAAACATCACATGGGAGGTGAAAAGTCACCTTGTTTGATATATTAACTCTCATAACTCAAGAAAAACGAATTTTATCCTTGGATTCTCAAGCTTTACATAGAAGAGAAGACCATCCTTTGGAGAAGTAAGTGGTGGATTCATGTTCCACTATTGGGGCTAGTGATGTAGCATTGTAATTGTGTATCTTGGAACTTTCACATAATATTTTGAAGCTATCAGAACCCAATGTACTTTCATGCATGTATCGTAAATATTGTTAGACTAGTATTTCATGGTTTTTATGTATGTTTGTGTTCATATGTACTAAATAAAATGAACTATTTCGTTGGATTTTGTATATATATTAATTGAAATGTGTGTGTGTGTGTGTGTGTTTTTTTTTTTTTTTATATTTTCGATTTTATTTTTTTGTTTTACTTTCGAAGCTATTTTACACTTTAACTAACGATTCTTTTTATATATGTATGTGTGTATTTATTTGGATTGTACTATTAATTAGAGGCTCACTCTTTCTCTTCTCGTCTATGAAATTACTTCATACACATTGCAACTGTGTGTTTCACAAAGCTAACTTACTTCATACACATTGCAACTGTATGTTTCACAAAGTTATGTGTATGTTCTCTTATGTTGATTGAATTCAACCAAGGAAATTCTTTAAGATCATTACAATGGTAGTCAAGCTTTTTTCCAGGATGGGGCTCCTATCCGAAACGATGTGAGGTAGAATTGGGACATCATTACAAAGACCCCCTTGTGTTAGTAGAGTTCTAACACCATCTACAAGTCCCAATATATAATATAATATATATAAGAGAGAGAGAGAGAGAGAGAGAAGAGAGAGAGTTTGTTTCTAGTATATGAAAGCACCCAGACCTGATATAACATTCTAGAGCACGCAAGTAGCCTAGAGCTAATATAGCATTCCAGAGCCTAGAATCCCAAAGACGATATAACATTGCAAATCTCGTGAGCAGCCCAAAACCGATATAGCATTCCAGATTTGAGCACCCCATAGATGATATAGCATTCCAAATCCTATGAGCAGCCCAAAGTTGAGGGGTGGGAGTGACTCAAGTTACACCCAAATCCATTAGTCAGGGTTCAATCCAAATTTTCAAATGAGGGAAATAGAAACAAAGGGAAAACTAGAAGTTAAGCTAGAGGTATTCTCTTATGCAATATTAAAATCCTCTTATGCGAGTGTAGAGGGCTCCTTGAGGAAACTTGAAGGTGGGTTTAAGGGTTTGAAAATAGGGTCCAAAATGCGCTTGCAAGACAATGAAATGGTAAGTCTACGTTCCTTGTCTTGAACACCTCCATATCACCTTCTAAATATGGAAGATTTCAATCTTCTTCGAGTTGCAAACAAACATAAGAAAACCATGACAAGAGAACCACTAATAATGGCTAAAATTAACAATATTTTGTTTGAATAATTTTTTGAGTGATTGCTCCATCTACTTGATGGTGTGATCTTATTTGGTGGCACATTACCCTCCATATTATCTATTTATTTTAGCCCTCCTAAAAAATATTCCTCTACTCATATAATGTAGTGTAATAGGGTAATTTTAGTACCAATCTAGGGTAATTTTGTCATAGGGTTTGCTATAGAAATGCAATTTTCTCTTTTCCTTGTTTAAATGTTCTTACCCATAATACATTCAAAAAATATTTTTGTCCATTACAAGAAAATAGAAATCAATATGCCATCACAAAACAAATAAAAAAAAGGATCTTCTACATGATACTGAAGTGCCCTACATTCTGGTTTCCCGTTGAATTATTTGTGACTTTTTGAACAACAAATCTAAGACTTTTGGTTAATGGCATCATTGTTGTAATTGTGGATCCCTGGTTTTGATCTCCTTTATTTACAAAGGATCTAAGAATTATTGGCTAGATACACTTCTATAATGGTTGAAAATCTAGGGTTTCAGATTCTTCACAGTTTTAGGGTTCCATTGGAGATCCCACTTCAAGCATTTCATACAGAGAATTTCTTGGCAACTATATTTTCTGGATCATCATTTTCTTTCCTAACATTTTCTCTAGATTTATCAACATACCTATGAATATTTGCTAGTGTAATCACAAAATTTTTGTGACCATGATTGTAAATTTTTAGGCCATCTATTTTCTAGAGTTCAAAACCTTTCTTTATATAACTTTTTCCTTGGGTTTTTCACCAGGTCTTAGTTCTAATTAATTGTTTTCCAATGCACATCTAAAGGTGCAGCTTAATTATGAACCCTATCAATTTCAAATTTGATGATATCATCTTTGGCCCTACCACATTTCAGGATATTCCTTATGTTCTAGAAGTATGTAGTTTTATAGTAGATGCTTTCATTTATTGTGATATGAGGTATATTTGTCAACTACTAGAGTTTGTTAATAGTGGCATTTACAAGGATATGATAACCTACTTTCAGGAGGAATCCAAGTGCTTCCCCACCTTCTTTATGCAAATTTTACTCACAAGTCCACGAGATTTATCTTAATAATTTTTATAAATCATTTTATGGATGACCCTAAAAAATCAAGATAATGCAAAGGATGCACTATTTTAAAAAGAATCATTTCAAAGCACCAATTCCTCATACCACCCTTTATACCTTCAACCAAGCAACATGGTTCAGTGGATCATATACCTCTATAAAAGGCTACGTTCATATGGTTGTCACACTACAATAGTGTTGATTTTCTAGTGCAATATTTCAAATTGATAACTACTTCTGTGACACAATTTAAAGCATTCCAATAATTAATTAGTTATAAATGAAAATTTTCAGCCATTAACTTCTTCAATATAGAATTAGAGAACACAATAAACAACAAGACAAGAGACACCAATTTTTTTGGCAAATGATGAGGTCAAAACCCCAAATGGGGAAAACCCATCAATATTTCCTTATGAGGGAAAAGTTCAATTCATTAACATGTACAAAATAAACCAAATTTATATTTAAAAAATTAGAATAAGAATAAAAGATAAAAAAATATATATTAAAATATAAATTTGAAAAAAAAAATAAAAATAAAAAGCCTTGTTAAAAAATAAATAAAATGATTAATATTTAAATTAAAAAACATCATTAAAAAAAAGATTTAAGAAAACAAACTTGAAAAGAAAAAAATCCTTAAAATAAAAATATGGGTAGGGGATTGATTCTAACAATCAAGCTTGTCCACACAATCGAGTCGGGAGTCGATTCTAAAATTGACCCCTGACCTAGCCATGACGCTAATGGGTCGCTATCATAGTGGTTGGAGCAGTGGACAACTCGAGCCACCATGTCAGTGACCCTTTAGCACTGTAGTTGAGCCATGACATTGACTTATCCCACACATTGGGGGTTGATTCCCGCACCTACCAATGATGCCAATTGGTTGTCTGCATGGTGATTGGAGTAGTGGCATGACCCATTAGCATTGTGACCATGCAAATGCAACGATCGTGCCCACACAAATAGCTTTGTGTGCACAAGGTTGATGCCCTCGCTCAACCGTGTCGCCAAACAACCATTGGCATGACAACTAGAATGGCGGGTTGATCCAGCCACCATGCAAGTGACCGCTTGGCATCTCGGTCAGTCGAAGGCATCGACCTCACCCAACTTTTTTTATCGTTATATATATATATATATATATATATATATATATATATATATATATATATATATATATATATATATATATATATATATATATATATATATATATATATATATATATATATATAGTTTCTTTTTCTATTAAAATATGATTTTTATATTTGTTTTATTTGTTTCATACTTTGTTTTTTTAGTTATTTTTTTCAATATTTTAAATATTTGATTTTTTTTTTGTCTTTTTTTTTTAACTTTTTATTATTGTTTTAAACTATTTAATACCTTTCTATTTATGTTTCAATTTCAATTTTCTTAGTTTTCTAAATTTGTTTTGTTTTGTTTTTCATTTTTATTTATTTATTTAACTTTTTCTTTTGTTGCACGACTATCTCAATTAGTAACCCAACCCCATTATGTATCAATTTGATAGTTGAGTTTTAAGTTTTCATTAAAATTAATCAAATTCCTCCCCACTATGTGTTAACTTGATGGTTGTTTTTTTGTTTTTATTACAATTGGTAAAGCTCGTCCCCACTGCATGTTAATTTGATGGTTAATTTTTAGGTTTCTCTTACAATGTGTCAAGTTGTACTAGGATAAGATTTTAAATGAGTTATACTTTTAACATTAAAAAAAATCTTGCTATAATGAGTCTTTAATTTGTGTATTCATTTTTAAAGTTTTTTTTAGTTGTGAAATTTGGTATTGAAAAATATGTGTAAAATTTAAGGTTTTTTTATAGTCATGATATTTGGTTTGGATTCAATGGGTTAAATATGTTAATATTTTAAGGTTTTCTAGAGTCATGATATTTTATAATTAATGCCATGGTTGAAAAATATCAAAATTTTAAGGTTTTTTGGATTCATGATATTTATCGTGAATTCCATGGTTGAAATTTGTTTGAATTTTTAGGTCATTTGAAGTTCTAATATTTTATCTTTAACACTGTTGTCGAAAACTATTGGAATTTTAAGGTTTTTTAGAGTCATGATACTTTA
The DNA here is from genome assembly GCA_000404065.3 of Pinus taeda. Lineage (NCBI taxonomy): Eukaryota > Viridiplantae > Streptophyta > Pinopsida > Pinales > Pinaceae > Pinus > Pinus taeda. The sequence continues at coordinate 61,067 of APFE030255858.1, forward strand.
TTTTCTATTCCATTGCTAAAAATTGTTGGAATTTTAACAAGTGAACTAATAGTTGATTAAAAGATCCATTTTTTTATTATTGAAAGTTGTAATAAAGAGGAGCGTTATTATCATTTTCCATGATGCCTCAAAATAAAGTCACTACAACAATTAAATCTATTGAAGGTTCATCCTTGACTCTTGAATAAAGTGAACACTTAGAATTTAGTTTATCTCAATCAGAGAATAAAGTTAATGAAATGGGTGTTATTAATTCCCAACAATCGACGTCATCCCTTTATCCCTAGATCCCCTTCCTTTCTTGTTTTATCGCATCCTAACAACTCCTTTAATCGCACCATTTCCATGACAAATGTTATTTCCTCAGGCTCTCTCCACTCTTCACATCCATCCCTTGAATGATTGAACTCTTAGGATAAGACCTCCCTCAACACTCACAATCATCCTTCCCTTATAGACATAATCAGTGTTATACCCTCTCCATCCATTACCTCTGATGCCATGCATTATCCTCATTTTCCGCTTAAACTCTCAAGCTCTAGTGTCAACTCTTGATTTAACCCTAGTTGCCATGATGGTCAATGTAATCCAGATTTGACTTCAAGATTTTCTATTTCTAACCCTGACATACATGGGAGTCCTCACTTGTTTCCTTATGAGTTTAATTCTATTGAATCGCATTCTCATTATCATTACGGTTCGAATATTTCTAATTCCTTACCTTTTTTTATTAATAATTTACCCAAATTCAATAACCCTACTTGTATTCCTTTCTTTCCCATCTCAATTTTGTTTCCCTCATATCCAATTCACCATGAAAATTGAATCTAATAATTATCTACCCCTTTTAAATGTCCTGATCACCCATCTTCATGATGGTTCCCTAACCCATCAAGTTTAGAAAAATAAGAAGCACCTTGTGTTGGGATGTGTTATATTCTTTCCATGACTAACCGATGTAGTGAACTGGGGGGTTAGAGGGGGGGCGGAGCCCCCCCTTCGTTGTGTTGATTGCGCAACAGGGGGGTCACAAGTTTGGGGGGTTTGAGGGGGGCAGGTAGCCCCCCTCTATGGGGTCCAGGGCAACGCCCTGGGAAAATTTTTTTTGGACACTATATTAGGTTGGGCGAACCTACCTATGGTTTTCGGTCCATGGTTTTGGACGCGATGGTTTTCGGTCCATGGTATTGGATGCTTCGGCATGTATAAATATTATTGTAACATTGAAAGGAATATAATGAAAAATCAAGCTTGGTAGTCCAGGTTTTGAGACCAGTGGAAAATCTCTAGTGCTATATGTGTTTTATGTGTTATGCTCTCGCATTTTTATTTTTCCTGTGATTTAGAATTCGTATGCAGTAATTTCTGTACGGGGTTAAAACCTACATTTGGTATCAGAGCTGTTTTGGCTTCAAGGGGACGCCTTTGTTGCTGAGGGGTTTCGCTCGGGCCTGTGGTAGACCCTGTTCAGTGGGAGATCTGTGAGAACGATTATGGTGGTGAAAAAAGATGGCGAACAGCGGAAAGATAGAGATTGAGAAGTTCAATGGTCAGAGTTTTGAGTTGTGGGAACTCAAGATGGAGGATCTGTTGGTGGATAAAGATCAGTGGATCG